>LPNX010538479.1:78564-83564 GCA_001517045.1 Pseudotsuga menziesii
GCTTTTCTCACCTACCACAGTCAGTGAACCATTATTTAATATTAAATATAACACTTGGTTGTGTTTTAGAACTCCGGTTATGATTTAGACAAGGACAGTTAACTACTGGGTCCTCCAATTGTGATTTAGACAAGTCTTGGTTACCTACAGTCAAGTAGAGTCATTAATTCGAACTTCCTCATGTGGATTCGAATTGCTTGTGGCTATTAAAGCCATTTTACATTATTGTAATATTATCTGAATTACTTTTTGATTAATGAAAGCATTCACAGCTGCAAGCCTTTTGCACTGTTTCATTCTTCAATTGCTGAGTAAATTGTGAGATCTTCTTTGTGAGTTTTGTTTCTTGTCTACAGATCTATATGCTCAAATTTACATGAGAGAGGCATCAATTGGTTTGTGTTGAGATTATTAAGCATATACATAACTCTTAAAGAAGAGAAGCTCGAATTTGTCCTTCTCTACTCCATCATCAAATAGGCTGAGGTTAGATTCTTCAACACCACCTATAGGTTCACTATAATTTTTTGGGGATAAATTAAACCTTTTTAATCTTCAACAATCTCTACCAACAGAACAGTCTATTATATGTACTAGGAGCTTCAGTCAAATCAAGAGAAATATGCTACAAACATATGAAGAACCGTTTGATTTTGTAAACCAAGGGGATGGAAAAAGGGCAAGGAAACATCAAATATCACTCACCTGAGGGAATAATTCTAAAGCTAACCAACTACCTAAACCACAAAGGTCATCTTCTCGTGTTAAAGGTAAGAGGGGCAAACAAAAATCAGTCACAGTGACAATTGACATAAAATGTTCAAATAACAAATGGAGGACATCAAAATACCTAGTACTTGCTTCAAGTCCCAAAGCATAAACCATAAGATTCATTATTGTCCATTAATGGCCAAGTATTACCTAACCCAATTTCCAGTGAACTAAGCACCTCATGATCGATCAATTACCCAAGGAAACAATAACATTGGAGAGGATAGATTCAAGTGATCCATAAGAAGTCTCACACCAATAACACTACAAGTCTACAACAACCCAAAATATTCAAGCCAACAAGTCGTCATATTTTGTTGCAATAACTTTGAATAGGCCCATAGGTGTCTCTAAACACCAAAGAAGCTCTAGACCATGCACAATTAATTTGCACATATTAATTAGGGGCCATCAACCTCGAAGTTTTTGGATATTCTAGTCATGTTGATTGATAGTGTTGTCTTATATAATATGGATTCTGTCACTACTCTCACTCAATGAAGGTAACATTGTGGAATTTCAAAATGGAAAACCAGCCCCTAAGAAACATTATGCTCCTTATTATTAGGAATATGTTTCATTTCCTCAATGGTTTTTATAAAAAGAAATGAAGGTCATTAGGATTTCTATTGAAGAATCCGTTGAACTATATTTAACAAAACACAACCATCTTCACCTATACCTATGAAGGTCAAAAAGAAGTAGTGAACCTTGTGTCATCTTATATAGTTGGTGTTGTTGTGTATTGGGGAACTAACAACACATAAAGGCTAGTTTGTATCATGTTGAATCTAAAATGGAAACATGTTGGGATAGAAAATATATATGCAACCATTGAAATTGAATAAAGTTTCAATTTTGCATAGATGGATAGTGGATGAACTACCTTAAACTCCTTGACTTGTTTATGGATATTTCAACATTGTTGACACCTAAGAAGACAAGGAAGACATCCTTCTAGTTAGAAGCCTAAAATACTATAAAACTAAGCTAAGCTTGTATGACCCTTCAAGTAGATGGATTCATACTAGTTATGGTATTATTATTACAACTTTTGTAAGAGTAACAAGAGAGACCTCAAAAAGCTCAAAAGGGCAACATTGTCTGAGAAAAACACGTTTTCTACTGTAAATATGCTCAACATAGCTAAGTATTGGGGTAGTCTGCACTATCCATCTATCATTTGAGATACATACAAAATGTGCATGCCTAAGGCTTGCTATATCATGAATTTGAAGAATCGAAGTTACACAAATTGCATCAAAAAAATTTCAAAGGACGAGGAGAAGAACCCTAAATTAAGTGGTGGAAAAATAAAAAAAAGGCCATTTTTTTGGATTAAAATATTCAACAAAATTTAGGAGTACAACCATCAATCTGACCTACCTTCTTTCAAAATAAAAGAATCAATCTGACCTACATTTTTTTCACTATTGAAACAAGGTTGCCATCCTTTGTGACAGGCTTGAAGGTGGATGTTATTGTTGTTGATAGTATCTTGAGATACATCAATGATTTGACCTATCTGAGGTATACTATTGAAGGATTGAATTGATTAGGGTAGCCTCCAATTCCTGCTCATCTCCTTACATGCAGGTTCATCATTATATGCAGCTCCAATTTGCCTAAAGGTGAACAATAGTCCCTTTTTTATGCCTAGGGTGCCTTCTCCACGGTTGCAACAAACCCAGGTCTGATGTTATTTATGCTGAGATTGCACCCAAAATTAGTTTTTTTGTGGTTTGTTGAGAATTCATTTGAGGCAGCGACTTAGGGCAGAGGGTGGATGGACTGTCAGGACACACCTGAAATGCTTAATCATTTCCCAAGATTAAAAGTGCTTAAGGTGAAGTTTTACTTCGGTCTTATGACTTTTATCAGTGCCTAGAATTATCATTAACCTACTGTTATGCATCTAAAAGTGTGCAAAATTATCTCCGAAAAGGTCCATGGAATTATGTATATTAGGCTTCAAAAAGATGTTGTGACTTCTATTGAATTCTACATGTCTGTATTCTATTGATGAAAACTTAAAAAATTATGCTGAGAAAGTATAGTACTTTACAAAAATTTATAAAATCCAAGAAGCAACTAATGAGTAAGAGGAAATGTTGAAAATGCCAAAAGATACATCTAATCAAATGCATTATGATACTTTTGCAAAGAAACATGATATTAAAAGGGAAGTACATAGGCAGGAAAACTGACAAAAGACACATGGGGTAGGTGAGAATTCACAACTCTAATTCTGATGGTGTTGCTTTCATGAGTAAACATGATACACACAGTTCCACACTTAATATTGCAATTATCTTATATCCTCTTCAACATTATACAAGTGGAATGTTAGTATAGGATCCCTAGTACCAAAACACGGAGTCAACGAGAACTTATGTTGTATATTCTTGTAGCTTCCCATGAAGCAACACAAGCTATTGATGTGGTGCAATACATGAAGAAAAAATTTGGATGTTACTATATGTCCCCATGGTACCGTGGGATTAATTCATAGTATCCATCAACAAATCAATTACTGAAGGAAAATTGGAAGCAATTTATGATCCTAATGGTGCAATGACTACTATGTTCACCAGTGTACCTAATTTATGATCCTAATGGTGATCTCAAAATTGTTGCAGTCAAATCCTTTATATGCAAAAATGTGAAATAAGAAATTGGTATATATGGATTCCTAGTAAGGGTGTATACTCAATTGTAAATATTCTCAAGTTGTTATACAAGTTATTCCTAGTAAGGGTGTATACTCTATTAGAAAAGGTGAGACTCAACTATAGTGTACTTTCACGTTACCAAGAAAACCCATATCTAAGAATTTTCAATATTTACCTCCATTTTCCCATATCAAATCTTCGAAGTCAACAAATTTTGCATTTTCCCTTTTTTCTCTTGGTTTGGGGGCTCAACCCTCCCTAATTTTCTCTTTTATTACGCTCTAAATGTACATGAGGTGGGTAACTCTAGTACAATCACACGGAAGAGTGCTTATTGTGAGTCTACATTACTAAAATTAACCAATATTGTCTTGCTTCATTAAAATGTACACCCAATTCTCATTTCTTGGAGCAATTGAGTGATTCAAACTCAAAATTGTATGCATTTTCATCCCTATATTTCCATATTTATGTATTTCCAAATTGAGACTTAAAACTAGTTGTTGGCTATAAATGTTGGCTCAAACGCATACACAGGTTTGCATTAGTGTCCAACAAAGGTGGTCTATTATATTCCAAGCATTGGCATATTCAATGCTTGGAGAGGGGAAGTTCTAACCCAAAGCATCACACAACACTAAATTCTATATGACTCTAATGCAACATGGACATCATGACCAACGTTTGCTCCACCATATAGGGTTCCTTTATTTACTTATGCAAGTCCCCATTCATTCAAGTGCAACTCATTCCCATACCACCATGAACAAATGAGCCCTTATAATTATTAGTACCTTCTACTATAGAATGTGACACAACTATACTAAATAAGAATTCATTTATTAACATAGTTGTGGAATAAAAAAACAAAACATCGTTTGCATATAAAATGAACAAACCAAATATTTGGAATGGGGATCTCATTCAATTAATATTCGTCATAATCCAATACATCCTCATAACATAAATATAACAAGTCTAGTATAGATCATATTACAAGAATGACTATCCACAATTGTCCCAAAATCCTTACAATTCAAGCAACTGCAACATCCTTCTATTGTTTAACCATATTATACTAGCTATCAACTATAACAACATCATTAATAACAATACCAACAACCCTTTTCTAGGCCTAAACCTTTACAAAATATATCCTCTCTTAAGGGTGGGGAGTTCCATTCAAAACCCTATATATCCAATGTCTTTATTCACTGTTTGGTTTGATGGACTGCCTGTTATCTCCTCTCCTTCTCTAACCAAATGTATTCCATCTCTCACCACCTCATCCAAACAAATGTTATTTTAAAAATTAAAAATTAAGGACCTAATAAGACCAAAAAAAACTTGTTGGCTTTCCCTCATGTTGGTAATCCGTGTGTTTCCCTTTTCCAATGGACAACCCCCCTGTTGTCAATGCAATCCATTCGATTTGATGCATAACTCAGATACATATAGACATGGATGTTCTAAATGAAACGAAAAAAAAATCCAATCATCCATAACCGAGTTAGATCAATTTTGGAAACCGAGTGGTTAATCGAGTTCATTCCAACA
>LPNX010538479.1:88564-123879 GCA_001517045.1 Pseudotsuga menziesii
CGAAAGGTCAAAGTATTTTTTGATGATGATACTGCTGATTGATGAAGTCTAAAGTACTGGCGATGATGTTGTTGCCGTTGAAGTTGAAGACGAAGACTATATGTCAAAGATATTGAAAAAGCTTCCAATGATATATATATATGTATCACCCTAATGATGTTGAAGATGCTCTCTCTCCTTCTCCTGCTACTGTTGTTGATGTTGTTGTAGAATACCTTTCTTGTTAAGGGGGAAGTGTTGAATTATTGTACCTTTGAAGTGTATTTACTTATTATCCCTGATGTTCCTATTAGGAGAATCATTTGTATTCATTATACCCTGATGTTCCTATCAGGAGAATTACTAAGAGTCATGAGGAAATTACCTCTGTTGTAAGTCGGGTCATTAACACCCTAATCAATATAATATTAAGTTGTTAGAGTTGTCCTAAAGAAGTTGTCCTAGTCATTTTTAGTGGGGCTGACTTGTTTAGTGGAAAATCAAGTGAACGAAAGAATATAAATAGAAGTGAGGCTCTCCTAATTTCTACACACACACACTCACTTGTGTAGCGCATAAGAGAGAGAGAGAGATAGTTGTAGATGCAAGGAGGAGAAGGACCAGTCTGGGATTTTATCTTTTATCTTTTGATCATCTATATTAATGAAGCTTTTACTGGGGATTTTCCCATTAGGGTTTTCCCAGGTTGAATCTGTGTTGATCTTGTGATACTGTTTCTTTCAGTGATCATGTCTATATGATTTTGTTATGAAATTGAAATTGAATGCTGGTCATCTAGCTTAGCATATGGAATATTAACATGGTATCATAGCTAACCCGAATAGGATATATTTCACAAGATGAAAAACCCCTCTCTCTCTCCCTGATAAGAAATTAGGGTTTTGAGAAAATTTTGAATTTTGAAGAACTAATTGCATGGAAAGTTGTGCCCTCCTAAAGCGGATCTTCTGAGCCTGAGATTGAATTTTTTGGAGGAGTAGATCTCCCAGAAAGTCAAACCCTAGTTTGACACTACACTAGAAAACTACAGAAATCTAGTGAACTTGTAGTACTAGAAGCTGTAGTACTAAATCTCACAAGTTAGATTTGAAAGGTCAAGACTTCAAATCTCCAGAAACCAGGCACACTAGTCAACTCGCCTCATTCAAGCATATCTCCTACTAATATTAGTTTATCATTTTCCAAAATTTAAATTTTTTTTGATCTTCTGACAAGATGGCCCCAAGCACCAAGCTTGAGGACAAGATAGAAGGCATAGAGAATTATAGAGCATGGAAATATAGAATTGGCCTCATTCTCAAGGATAATGATATTGAAAAATAAATCAAGGATGAAATTGCATAACCCAAAGAGGCTGAAGCTAAGGAGAAGCACAAAAAGGATCTGATTACGGAACAAAGAATTATTGCTGACTCTATCAAGGATCACTTGATCTCTCAAGTGTCATCCAAGAATACTTCGAAAGAAATGTATGATTCCCTAGAAAGAATGTACGAAGGAAGAAACATCAATAGAAATATGAATCTAAGAGCTCAGTTGAAGATCACCAAGATGAGTCATGGAGAATCCATATAGGACTACTTCACAAGGGTCTCCTAGTTCAAGGAACAACTAGAAGCCATTGGAGTCAAAATTAATGAATATGAGTTGGTTATGACTACTCCCAATGGTATCACTAGACCTCAGGAGTCATTCATCCAAATGATGTGTGCTAGGAAGGAAAGCATGAAGTTTGATATTGTATGGGAAGATTGTATTCAAGAGGAGACTAGAGTGGAAAATAGAGAATCTCTACTGAAGAAGGATGATCAATCCCTAGACACCCATACCAAGAGAAGAAGAAGTCAACCCAACTTCAATAAGGGAAACCACAAGGAGTCTCAACCTCCCAGAAGGTTCCAGAGAACAAGAGAAAGTCTCCTCAATAGGGACTAATCAAGCTTTCAATGTTTTCATTGTGATAAGATAGGACACATTTCCAGAAATTGTCCTTTGAAGAGACAAGAATACAAGAAGAGGAAAAAAACAACAAAAGACACCATGCACATATAGTTGAAGATGAGGATGAAGAAGAAGAAGAGGAAGGACCTCAAAGAAATCAAGCAAGAGAAGAAGATGTAGAAGAGTATGTACTATTCTCTACACTCTCTGGGTCTGAAAGACCTGGAGAAGACACTTGGCTTATTGATAGTGGTGCTTCAAAGCACATTACGAGACAAAGAAAACCTTATAAAAACTTGAAGAAAAGAACTCTCCTCATAAATTATCTCTAGGATATGACTATCAATATCTAATCAAAGGAATCGGTGAAGCAAGCTACAAGCTTGATTCAGGAAATTTCCTGAAGATCAAGGAAGTTTGATATGTACCAAGTCTAAAGAAGAATTTACTTTCTATCTCATATTTAGACAATAAAGGATTCATAGTTGCATTCATAGATGGCCAAGTACTCATGTGGCCTAAAGGAAAGTCAATTAAAGATGCAGTTGTCATCGGTGACGAAGAAGGAGGCCTGTACAAACTCAAGGGACATTTAGAAACAACCCTTGTTCATGATTCCACTAACCCTAGTGAACTGTGGCATAGAAGGCTTTCCCACATCAATTACAAATCACTACCTCATGTGAACAAAGTAGTGACAAGGTTACTAGACTTGAAGGTCAATCATGAAGGTATTTGCAAAGGATGTGCGAAAGGGAAGAATATCAGGAATCCATTTCCGAAGAGTGAAACAAAAACTAAAGGTACATTGGGATTGATTCATTCAGATGTGTGTGGTCCAATGCCATCCACATCTTTGAGTGGTTTTGAATATTATTTTACATTTATTGATGACTATTCAAGAAAGACATGGATATAATTCTTGAAAGAAAAGAGCGAGGTGTTTGAGAAATTTAAGGAATTCAAAGCCTTGATAGAGAATCTTTCAAACAAAAGAATCAAGACACTCCGATCAGACAATGGCGAAGAATATAATTCAAAATATTTGGAAGATTTTTGTAAAGATGATGGAATCAAGAGGGAACTAACTACTCCCTACAATCCTCAACAAAATGGTGTTGCAAAAAGAAAGAACAGAACCATCATGGAGGTAGTGAAGAAAATGATATATGATCAAGATATTCCAATGCATCTATGGACAAAAGTAGCAAGAACTGTTGTCTATGTACATAATATAATATCTCACAGTGCTCTTGGATTCAAGACTCTAGAAGAGATGTTCATGGGAAAGAAGCCTGAGGTAAGTCACCTCAAGATATTTGGTTGTCCAGTATATGTTCATATACCGAAAGAGAAAAGAACCAAGTTGGACCCATTCAGAAAGAAGGTGATATTTGTTGGATACTGTGAAGTATCCAAGGCATTCATAATTTACATTGCTGGATTCAATCACATGGAAATCAGTAGAGATGTAACATCGATGAAGTAGTAGCTCTCAAGAGATCCAGAAGGAAACCATGATTACAGATTGTATGACTATACAAATGCAGATTGGGCTAGAAGTGTCTTAGATAGAAGAAGTACATCAGGTGGATGTTATAGTCTAGGGTCTGCTATGATTTCATGGTTTAGCAGGAAATAGTCTAGTGTTTCTCTTAGCACGGCTGAAGCAGAATATATAGTAGCTTTCTCTTGCTATCTGTGAAGCCATATGGCTTCGAAAGCTGATGTCAGGTTTATTCAACCTGGAGTTAGATACCACCATTATTCTATGTGATAACCAAAGTTGTATAAAGATGATGGAGAACCCACTATTCCATGATAAGTCGAAGCACATAGAAATCCAGTATTTCTACATTTGAGATATGATATAGAAGGGAGACATAAATCTCCACTATGTGAGTACTGATGAACAAGTTGTTGATGTGTTGACGAAGCCTCTATCTCAAGTAAAGTTTGAATGCTTTTGATATAAGCTTGGTGTTGTTCAGAAAGCCCTTCCTCGAAAGGGGGAGCAATGATGTTGCAGTGGGAGTGTATCATCCTTGGACATTTGTCCTAAAAGTGATATATAGACTCTATCTCTCCAAGTAAGAAGAAGGATTGTATCATCCCTGAACATTTGTTCTAAAGTGATCTGGTGACTTCAGTCCTCGAGAATGTGGTGGGATTGTATCATCCCTGAACATTTGCTCAGAACGGATCCAATGACTTCAGTCCTTGAGAATGTGGTGGGATTATATCATCCCCGAACATTTGTTCAGAATGGATCTAGTGACTTCAGTCCTTGAGAATGTGGTGGGCTTGTATCATCCCTAAACATTTGTTCAGAACGGATCCGATGACTTCGGTCCTTGAGAATTTGGTGGGATTGTATCATCCCTAAACATTTGTTCAAAATGGATTCGGTGACTTCAGTCCTCGAGAATGTGGTAGGATTGCATCATCCTTGACTTAGTCCTAAAGTGATAGGGAGTGATTATCTCGTAATTGTATCCGGTGACTTCGAACGATCATCGAGAATGTGGTAGGATTGTATCATCTCTAGACTTAAGTCCAAAAGTGATTCGAAGACTTTCATCTTTGTATTGTGGATTGCGGGTTTTTGCTGCTGCTGATGATGATGTTACTAATCAAAATATCAGAGTATGATGATGATGTTACTGATTGAAAGATCAAAGTATGATGATGACGATGATTTTATTGATCGAAAGATCAGAGTATGATGATGATGATGATGATGATGTTACTGATCGAAAGATCAGAGTATGATGACGATGATGATGTTGTTGATCGAAAAAGATCAGAGTGTGATGATGATGTTGCTCATAGAATTGTTTCTAATAATGATGATGATCGAAAGGTCAAAGTATTTTTTGATGATGATACTATTGATTGATGAATACTAAAGTGCTGATGATGATGTTGTTGCCGCTGAAGTTGAAGATGAACACTATATGTCAAAGATGTTGAAAAAGCTTTCAATGATCTATAGATGTATCACCCTGATGATGTTGAAGATGCTCTCTCTCTCCTTCTCCTTATGTTGTTGTTGATGTTGTTGTAGAATACCCTTCTCATTAAGGGGGAGTGTTGAATTATTGTACCTTTGAAGTGTATTTACTTATTATCCCCGATGTTCCTATCGAGAGAATCATTTGTATTTCATTATACCCCGATGTTCCTATCAGGAGAATTACTAAGAGTCATGAGGAAAATCCCTCTGTTGTAATTTGGATCATTAGCACCATAATTGATATAATATTAAGTTGTTAGAGTCCTCCTAGAGAAGTCGTCCCAGTCAGTTTTAGTGGGGCCAACTTGTTGAGTGGAAAATCAAGTGAACGAAAGAATATAAATAGAAGTGAGGCTCTCTTCATTTCTACACACACACACTCACTTGTGTAGCGCATAAGAGAGAGCGAGATAGTTGTAGCTGCAAGGAGGAGAAGGATCAGTCTAGGGTATTATCTTTTATCTTTTGATCATCTATATTGAGGAAGCTTTTGCTGGGTTTTTTCCCATTAGGGTTTTCCCAGGGTAAATCTATGTTGATCTTGTGATACTGTTTCTTTCAGTGATCGTGTCTATATGCTTTTGTTATGAAATTGAAATTGACTGCTGATAATCTAGCTTAGCATGTAAAATCTTAATAGTCCTCACTCACCAATGTATCCATTTATGAACAAATATCAATTTAACTAGCTTACCAGCACTTCAACACCCTCTCTAAGTTTCAACCTTTTTTTTGTTCTGCATGGCACCTTGGGCATGAACTCATAGTTGAACCGCGACCATCGAAAGGGAGCCTCACCAACAGAAAAATATAATTGTTGTTACATTTGAAAAGAAAAAAAATGATAGGAATGCACCAATAATAAACCTAACCTATGGCTTTCAAATTACGTTGAAGGCTAAATCCAAAATCGAATCTTCACACATCATGATCATTATGCTCTCTACCACCTTGTGGCTACATATGAGAGAAGGTTGGGGCCATGATTCATTTTGTGAAGACTATTTGTGAGGCAAATAAAGTAAGAAGAGAACAATTATAAACAAAAACTGAGAAATCTAAATGTGTTATAACTCTTTAATAATTAAATTGGTTTTATTTAAATTTGTGAATGAAACAAGTGGCCATCAGTATGTATTAGATCAATGTCATATTACCTTGGAAATCATCAAGATAGGTGGAATTCATGGAATAAACGTCCAATATATAACTTCGAATTCATCGCATTGCTTATGCTTAGTGACATAAGCTTGCATAAATCAAGATTTTATAGTTTACCTTTTTATTGTGACCGATTTAAAAAAATGGATATATAAAGAAATTTAGGTATACAAACCATTGTTTAAAATGTTTATTCATTACGTTAATGAAGCTCTGTCAAAGTGATATCGACATTGTCACACATATCACTATATAAAAAAGATGGCTAAAAAAAAATTGTTTAAAATGTTTATTGATTATGTATACAAAGCTATGTTAATGCTAACATTGTCATATATTTTTATAGTTTTCTTGTAGCAAATAATTTGATTTATAAACCTTTTTAATTTTTATATATTGTAAAAATTTAAAAATGATACACTAAACCATCACCCTCTAAAAAAACTTAATAATGTTTTATTACTTCAAATATTTATCTTATTAAAATAATAAAAACATATTTAATTTTTTATTATTATATAAATAATATTAATTACATCATATTAAATAAATAATAATAATTACACTGAAGTTATTATGTTTAAAGATTACATAAATAATAATAAACACAACAAATCCATAGTGTATCATGTCTTTTTGCAATTATATTTAAATTGTCGGATATGATATATGAACATTGTTAAATTTGGTCAACTCAAAATGGATAGATGTATAAGTATGATATTTTATTGGTGATATTTGTTTATAGTTTGAATGATTATTTTTTACAATTAGTTTAGTTTTGTTCACTTTATTTGAGTAAAAAATTAATTTTAAGATTTTCTTTTTATTAATATATTTATATTTATATTAAATATATTTATTTGAAATTCAAATATGATCTTTTATCATTATATTTATCACAAATAAATAAAAACAATAAAAACAATATTTAAATTTATATTCACATAATATTAACTCAAACTCAAAGACCTTTCACTTTTATAAATTTATGCACTATGTAAATGAAATGTGCACCTTATTTTACTTAAACTAAAGCTAAGTCTCCCTCTCACTTTAATGTTTATATAAAATTAGACATTATGTAAGTGCACTATGCATCTCACTTTGATGTTTATAAAATTATGCACTATGCAAGTATAATGTCAAATGTAGTCAAAATTATTCTGCTTTATTAAGGAGGTAGAATAGTGTAAGTTCTTAGAGTGATAGATTATGAAGTGAAATAAGTTTCAAGTGTAATGTCAAACTTAGTCAAGATTAGCGAGCTTTGTAAAAGAGGTGGAGAATAGTGTAAGTGCTTAGAGTGATAGTTTAGGAGGCGGAAGATGTTGTAAGATAGACTGTTTTTACACTCTGTAATTTATTGTATCAATTGTTACATATATTATTAATTTGTAATTTATTGTATCAATTGTTATATATATTATTAACTTTGTAATTTACTGTATCAATTATTAAATTTATTATTAAGCTTGACTTGGGATATTGAAGTAGAGTCTCATCTATGCTTCTGGATTTCAATGATTAGTCTTATAAAATCACTTGTGATGTGGATATTTCTATTTTTAAATAAGACATTTAGTGTAAAACAAAAATTTCACCTCTTAATTAGAGGTTTCCCAAATTTTAATCTTGTGAATTTTCAGCCTTAGCACTATTATGAAATATAAACAAAACATCATCAACAATGTACAATACTTCAACTCTTAATGATCCTAATCCACTAGGAAATTCAAGATATATGATACCAAAGTGTGCCGATAAGTTTTAGCTTTCTAGGGAAATCTTATCATGCATCTTTACTAGATTTGAAAAGCATTTATAACAACACTTATGAAAAGCATTTATGACACTTAAAATCAAATATGGGATTACAAAAATATTGGATAGATGGGAGCTTCATTAATATGCATACAGATGAAGTTCATATACATACTAAATCATCCCAATAAAACACAATGTTTGATGAGAAGACCTTGAGTCAATCATCGAGTTGACAACTCAGAAATGGGTGCTTCAGGATTTCAAGAGAGGAGGGAAGCATGAAAGAAACATACTCCCATCTTTGATGGAGATTCAAAAGAAAATACATGGGTGTTAAGTGCAAGGAGGGTGGGAGGGGTCTTCTTTTCCCTAAAGGAACACAAGAAAATAAAATTCGAAGGGGGATGGGAATCTCAACCAATAATGAGGTAGAACTTTTAGCATTATATAAATGACTTTTATTTTTAAAAGACAAGGAAGTGTGAAACACAACAATACTAGGGACTAACAATAATTCTAAACTATCTAAATCACAAAATTCATCCAAATAGATTCAAACTCTCGAAAATCTTATCAAATATCCAATATTTCAAGAAATTTGAGTTTTCCATATTTTGCAGAGGAAACACATCTTCACATATGAGGAAGCCAACAAACAAGTGAGATTGCAAGATTTGGGTTTTCAATTAAAATAGGGGAATCATCATCCTATATTCCCCATGACATGCATGACTATTACAATGATCCTATGCCATGCAACATAAACACGATAACAAATTGATACATTAGCATCACCCCCTTTCTTCCTCAATCCTATAACAAATGCAATTAAGCATTTTAATATCATTGACCTTAGTTATGCATGTGGGTTTATTTTTCTTGGAATTGGGATATGACCTGAAGTATTTTCCTTTCCCCTATAATGCATCTCCTCTAGTTGTGAGTGGTGGGAATGCGGTTTTACTATGGTTGGAGTTAGGATATGGAGTGAACCCCTTGCTTCAAACGATAACCCTTTCTCCAAGCACAAGTGGTCGGAAACATTGTGCGTTTTGTTGGTTGCAATGTCTATCAAGAAATTGAGAAGGGTGGCTACATAGGTGCACTATCATTGTAGGAGTGGATGTTGCAACTTTTGTGAGCTTGATAAGATGAACAAAGGAGTGAAGCAGTGTGAGAGGGAGACAATAGAATCGTAATATAGTATAATGATTTCAACCATTTGTTAGAATAAATGCAAATATGAGTTTGGTAGGCACATCCATAAGAATTTTTTTTTAGGGATAATTGTTCTTTTGACACAACAAAGGATGATATTGGTGATTCATGAACAAGAGAAATGAGTTGAAGCATTCATGGGAAATCTTCAATGGATGCACACACTATTCAATTAATAATTGAGAACTCTGTAGCTATTGGAAGTTGTTTCATAACTCAAGACCATGGAAGGAACCCTCCCTCTATGACCTCACTTTAGTTTCGAAGGAACAAAAGGACACTTTATGTTCTCAAAAAATGGAATTGGTGGATGGCACATGTGAATCCATCCCTACTACTACAATTGAGGAAGAGAAGCACTTAACTGATGCCTAATTGAACAAAACAAGGGCTTGCATTCATAGGCATTCCATGGACATGAAAATCAATCATTTTCTTTTCAAGTTTAATATGTTTTGTCATGTTTTTATTTTCTTAAGCAATATGTAACATAGTACACTTGCCAACCATATAGAGGTTGGAATAAGGTACACAGACCTTGTGGGAACATGTATATGTAGTTCTACATTTTAGATATTTGGATATGACCACACATAATATTTTTGTATTAAAAAATTGTTTAATTCAACTACAATATTTTATAATATAAATTATACTAAAGTTTTGTGAAAAAAAAACCATGAGAAAAATATAATTTTTAATTGTTGAAGGCAACATTTGATACACTTTCCAAATTTGTGTTGGTGGAAGAACTTACATACTTCAACAAATGAGCATATGTAGGTGAGTTGAAATTCCCTTCCAAATTTCAACAATAAAACAAAGAAGTTCAACGTACAGATTTTTAGGTAGGTCTTTCATCCAACGAGATGACCAAATATAGGGAGAATTCCAATTGTTAGATATGTTAACCACGCCAAAAAAAATCAAACTGTTAAAACTCTTGTTTATAAAGAATGGACTATGTGTACATTACGAGAAAACAATGACTATTGTCACTTTATTGACCTCTAACCCCTTGCCACCCCTGAATGTCTCTCCCTTCACCCCTCGCCCCCCCTCTCTCTCTCTAACCCATTAACACCCCCCGCCCCTTTCTCTACCTCTAACCCCTTATGCAACCTAACCCTTTCTTTACCTCTAACCCCATAACACCCCCACCCCTTTCTCTACCTCGAAACCATTACCACCCCTTCCCCCTCTACATTTAAACCCTTATCGCCCTGAATTCTTTTTAATGTTAAAATCAACAAATAATAAAATTAATGTTATAATCGGCAAAATAATAAAATCGTAAAGTTATAAATCGCATATGTGTTTTATAAAACTACAATGTGTGCACGTTTTGTTTTGGTGGGAAAAATATTTGAATTTAAACAAAACGCGTGCGCATTCCTTCATACCATGACCGAACCTCCGCATGTGTTAGTGTGGCATTCCTATGCCTATGTGTCTGCTTCAGACTTTGCTTCGGATTCATCATGCATGTGCCTTGGAGTATGATAAACCATGGCTAATTGAGCATTACATCCAATTTTTCAATATGCTTGTGTTTAGTTGTTGGTTATAGTATGTTGCACATCATCATTTTTATGAAGTTTTAGATACAGATATGATTTTTTTTTCTTTTTTTTCTTTTTTTCTGTAGATTCCAAATATGTAATTTTTAACAAGAAATTTTTTTTCTATTTTTTTCTTATTTTTCTTGTGTCATGACTCTTTGACTCAAAAAATACACTGTTAGTGTTTCATCCATAACTCTTTTGTTTCTCAACCATTTTGAAAAAATATTGCATGGTGCAGTAAAGGACACTAACCTCTACATGCTATAGAAAACCATTTCGAAATAATTGCATTAAGACGTTCAAATGTTGCACTCACATTTGGTGTCCTATTTTTGAGGTTTCATCACATAGATAATTATTATTTTTTTTTTTTTTGGGGGGGGGGGGCGATAGTAGTGCACTAGTACTAGTTGTTCTATATATATGTCTATCTATTTTCCTAAGTTGATTCCATCATTTAAGCACTCAAAGGCTACGCCCACAAAAACATATCCCTTATTCGTTCAGTGGTATGGTCCATATTTTAGTTTGAGAGAGATTGGCATAGGTTTCCATCAATTTGGAGAAGGTTACCCTTTTTGGCAGGTTCCTCTTTTTAAGAGACAAAGTTTTGGCATCCTCGTTAGCTCGGGATTCCAATGAGCCTATTTTGGGTGACATGCACGCGTTTCCTATTTTTAACAGTAGCACTAATTCCAGATCTTCCAGCACTAGTTGTTTAACCCACTAGATAAATAGATATAGAGGTAGAAGTAGATACAGTTTACTTCATATAAGTTTCACCCGTTGGTTCACCTATTTCAGACCCCAGAAAAGGTATAGCTTAGAAAGGTAGCATAAACAAGCCTAATTTACACGCATAGTGGTAGCAAGGATCCAAATGAGAAATTCAGTTTATGAAATAGACATTTAGAGAGTATTAAAAAATTGTGGAAAATGGAATATTTCTTTTATAATAATTTTTATAAGTCAAAACATTAGCAAGATAGACCAAAATGATATTCATCTGCAAGACTCTGAATCCTGATAACCTTATGAATACAATCTATTGACGCATAAATTAAGCTACAAAAGAAACTAGACACCAGACCCGCTGACATATAATATATGTAGCCCACTGGACTGAATCCCTACAACGTCCTTGTAAGATCTCACATGATACTCTCCTCCCAACAATTGATATCTTATCTGTTCAATGCAAATTATTGAAAAATTGAGCGACAAAAACTAAATACCACTATTACAGTTACCTGTGCAGAAAGCGCATGAAAGTAGGATGTGCAGGAAGCAAAACTATATCAAAATAGAATGAACGAACAAAAAAAACAGAACCAGAATCTAATCGAAATGCAAGGATCAGGAAAAAAACGCAAATCGAATCATTCACATCGCTATCAAAGAACTTACCCAGGCATCATATTTCACAGTCTAAATGTTACACATTCGCTATCGAGGTCTTGGCCTTGGGCCCTAGTTAGGAATCTTTTTACATGGTCACTCATATTTTTGCATATACATTATGTTTACATGTCATAAGTACCCTTGAGGCAGTACCAAAATAGAAGTTAATCATATATGCTAAACTACGCAAATACATATTCAAACGCAAGGGAGGTGGAAGCAAGGTATTACAACTGCAGGAATAAAACAATTCTCTTCAACAAACCAAGAAATAGAATAAAGAGGGAGGAATAAATGCACAGGGATCTTAGTTCAAAGTACAAAACCCAAGATATATTTTAAAAGCTCAAGAGGGTTGAGATAAGATTCCACCAAGAGGATAATGACCTCTATTTTTTGCAGGCATAAAGCTGAGCTCAAACATCTCTTTTAAGTTTTGATACGTGTCTTGGTTCCCAAAATTCTACAAGCTTCGCAACAATATTAGCACTGTCTTGGATGTGGGCCGAATCTTGAGTATATGCCCATAATCTTTGAGCCGACTGCAATTTCCTCTGCTTTGTTTCCAGGAGAACACCCCATTTCTCAAATAACGTCTCTCTCTCAGCAGCTAATTTCCTTTGCATCTGCCTAGCCAGTATTTCTCTTTCACGCCTCAAATCTCGAATACTGCAAAATCCACAACTAATTGTTCATAAGGATTTGTGCAAACACTTTGTAGGATTATTAATATCATGCATTTTATGTTATCTATACACAATACAATAAACTGCTTAGAAGTTAGTAGAGGTTGTTATAAGCAAATACACAACTACTGAATAAAGGGAAGGGATTTACCTAGAAGCTAGAATAGTAGTCTGATCATCATCATTAGTAGGGCTATTACCAGCCTTGTGACAGAAACTCTTATGAAGGAATGAGCCCCTCTTTAGTTCTACCTCCATGTATATTGCATCTGAAGGATCGCCTTCAAATAGTAGGAAAAAATGGCTTCTGAGAACTAAGGACACATAACGGGTGTCCCAAAGTTCAATTATCTGCGTTCTTTGCTTTTCGAATTCTAAAGGCCAGTGGGAAGGTGATTGTACAAGTTTGGGTGACTGGTTGAGAGTTAAATCATTGACCTTTCTATTCCTGAACATGCCCATTTGTCTCTGGTTCCATCACCTGCATAAAAAAACATTGTCATGGCCCCTCCTTTCCAACAAATTATAAAAGACTCTGAAACAAATGAAAAAATAAAAAAACAACTTCTTTCATCTTTCCATTTCTGGGGAGAAAAAACGAGCCAAACCTAGAATATTTACATGTTCAGCAAATTAGGTAGACCTCTTCCAGAATTGTCTCACAACACCACACATGAAACACATTAACTCTAGCAAAGGATGGTTGTACTGAGTTTCACTTGAGAATTCAATGTGAACATATCCTAAAAGGTTTTAGAAAGACCGAGAGAATATGAAAGCGACTAGTGAAATCCCCCACGCAATACTATGTACATCAAGCAAGACGCAGAAAGACCTAAGACCTACAACTGTACATTATAGGATCTAAGGATTGCACTTCAAAAGAGTCTTGTGCAGAAAGTATGGGTAGAAAAAGTTGTGCAGAAAGTATGGGTAGAAAAAGATATAAAGAAATAGAGATCGCTTTTTGGAAAGAACTAGAGCAAACAGTTTGGTCTCTTACCTGGCATACAAGAAGCTGCTTCCGGTATTGAAGCTTAGCCACACGATCTTTGGGTTCGGTGACATAAGAGCGAATATTATTGATATTCTCTTCAGCAGCAACCTTAAACATATTCTTGACATTGTTTATGCCAAAAGAAGCACTTCGTTCAAGCATTTCAGTGTTGTCTCTGAACAATGCATTGCTTTCTTTACCCTCGTTTTTAGGAAAAATACTCTTTCTCAAGCTCCCAGGTCTCTTCCAACCAGCAATTTCTGGTGGAGTATTTTCACTGTGCTCAAAATTGTCTAGCACCCACATTGAAGTCGTAACAGAAAATGCCAAAACCCAGACCAACTGAAATATCCATGAATTCCCAAATTGCAATTACATGAACCCAGAAAACTATTGACACACATATTGCATTTACACAAAAATTACCATTGATCTCAACGCTTTTTGATTCCCAAAATAGAAGCATAGAAAGAACAGCGATGTGAACATACCCAAACAAGATTTTACCATGGCATCAAGTTTGCAATCATGCATATCTGCAGCTCCAGTAGGAACAGAGAAACCACACTTCTCACTGCAAACGGAAACATTTTTCATCAACTTATAAAGAAGACTGAACTACATTCTAGACCTGGTTAAAATACGCTGGTAAAGGGAATTAAGCATATAAAAAGTAGATTTCAGTCTAGTTACATGTAATAAATCCACTGCCATCAACGCCTCGTTTCAGTTTTGAAGAATCGGAGGATCAGACATTATTCATATTAAAACCCTTTAAAACCTAAACGGAATAACAGGGGTATGAAAACCGACAGAGAAGAACGAGCACGACAACACAGTGGGTAAACATGAAAACCAGACAAAACATCGAACACGTGGCATAATCTAATTTGAGCGAGAGACGAGGAAGTGAATAATGTTTACAAACAAAACCTCAGAAAAGAAAACGCCTAACGGCGTAAATATTACCTTTACAGCTGCTAAAACAGCCACGAAGCTTAAACCAGCGCATGGCAGGAGCGAAGTTAGGTTTGAGAATAGCCTGACGGCTTAGAAATGACATGGCTCGCTAGAACCCGCCCGTAGGATTTAAAAATCTGGGCAATACGTGCTATCTGAACAGCGTCCTTCAGTGTTTAAGTTACACGCCTCCTCTGGCCAATTTTTGCCTAAGCAAGGAGCATTCTTCTGCATGCGAAGCTTCGAACGGGAATTGTTCCCTTTGCATGGTGGAGAACCGGATAGTGACGTCTCTAAATAGTAACATTCCGGTGGACGCTCCTGTGAAGATCCATAGCTCTTTAAAGCTCTTTGCTAAACATTTTAGGTCTGGAAGACAGAAAGATGCTCACGAATTTCTCCGTCACCTGATCGAGGCCTGCAACGATGTCTGTGTTAAGCTCAAGCAAGCAATTGTCAATCTTTCAAGCTCCTAATGTTCTAGTCATTCAGCTTAAGAGATTTGAGAACATACATGGTGGAAAAATAGATCGCAACATTATTTTTGAGGAGCACTTACCACTTTCTGGCCATATGTGCAGAGACAGTCTGGATGTGCATTCAGAGTATACTCTTTTTGGTACCATTGTCCATGCAGGTTCCTCAAGTACTCTGGTCATTATTATGCATATGTGAAGGATCCAAATTCTCAATGGTATTGTTGTAACGATTCCCGTGTTTCTTTCTTCGGAGCTGCAATCCAAGAGCAAAAGGAGACAAAGATATAATTCCTCCTTCCAATGGGGTGATACCCACAAATACAAATGACAATGGTATGAGTGTTTCCTCAAAACAAATTAGGTCATCTGTATCATCAAATTCATCTGTTGGCAATAGTGGTTTGTCTCAAGTGCATCCGAAATCACAGAGGATAATGATTCCAAGCCTGAAGTCATGTGCTGGTTCTCAGGTTAGGAAGGGTGGTGTCATTGCAAATGCTAATGACATGATCTCTAAGCCTCCTGTTACAATGAGACAGGAAAAACATGAGAGGAAGCCTGGAAGCAATGACTGTCTTGCAGCCACAGACAGACAGATTGGTGAAAGTGAAGACTGCAAATGGTACATCTAATTCGTATAGCCAAGCTGAATCGGCTGAACTTATCCAGCATGTATGTTCATGCTGGATAAGCCACCTGGCATGGGTCCCTACGTCCTTAGTTTACGGAAATTTTCAAAACTCGGCTGCTCGGCAGCCCTGTCCGTGTCCGCCTCCGTCCTGTCGCTGGAGAACGTAAATGCATTAACGTTTTCACCTACCGCTAAGCGTCGTATGGTCGCTGCCGCTGGAGAACGTAAATGCATTAACGTTTTCACCTACCACTAAGCGTCGTATGGTCGCTGGTGCGACTCTTCGACAAGCCCCAAATCTACAAGCAATTCGTCCGCAGCTGTTTCATAAGGTCTGGTCAGGGGGATCTCAAGGTGAAGGTCGGCTGCCTGAGAGAGGTTCGAGTCGTCTCCGGTCTCCCCGCAACCACCAGCACAGAGCGACTGGACATTCTAGACGAGGAGCGGCATATTTCGAGCTTCAGTATCGTGGGAGGCGATCACAGGCTCACCAATTATCGATCCATCACCAGTCTGCACGAGAGAGTTATCAATGGGAAACCCGGAACCCGGAACCATTGTGATTGAATCCTACTCGGTGGATGTGCCACATGGTAATACGAAAGAGGAGACATGCTTATTCGTGGATACCATTATCAAATGCAATCTGCAGTCCTTGGCTCACGTCTCCCCGCACTCCATCGGCTAGTTATAGTTTCGCAGGTGGAAGTAACTGTTTTTAGAGATTCGTTCATTCTGTTTTTGTTGGGTATGCAGTTAATTGAGAATCATGTGTACAGGCGGCGCATTTCTGAAGGAAAGTAGCAGCAAAGGGTGTTAGAGAGAGTGCAATTCAATGGTTTGAGGGGATTTTCAAGCCACAAGATCTCGCGGTGCTGGAAGATGTATAAATGGTAAGTGGACGTGCATTCAACTGATCAACTATTATCAACTAGTGGAACATCTAGGTTGTGATTGTATGCACTTAGAAGAGTGCAATATATTTTTTCTTCAAGTCATATACCAAAATTCATCCATCAATGAGGCCCATCATAGGAATGTGGTAATGTATATGTCATTCAAAAGTCCACAAATTTCAACATTATCAGTAGACGAGTGTAATTATAAAATTAGTCAAATCCTATGAAATGCATACATGCTTCATTATTGTAGTATGTCATGAAAGAGGGAAGGCATCACCAATATTGCATAATTATGATCCACACTTGGGTATAGTAATTCATGTGATAATGAATTGGGCCATCATTTCTAGATGTGTGTATGCAATCCAAGTGAAATATACCATGAAATAACGTGGAAATAACCAACCTAGAAATTGGGGTCTCTTCTTAGATATGTTCATGTCTCCCAAATAGTACCTCAAAAGAAAAGACGTCATAAAGTCAAGTGTTGGGGGATTATTCCCATATATAGCCAATGTCGAGTTAAATGAAAACTGCATGTAATCATAAAGGTTTCATGAGTATAAGGTATGTTCAAATAGTTAGGATATGAACCAAAGTATGCAAAGACAACACCCTAGTGTAACACAACAATGATCATAAACTAGCGATAAAGTATATCTTAGTTTTATAATGCATTAAAACCAAGTTTCAGTTGAGGTTAAATAACCTAATATCTTACTAAACAATGGATTAGGGTTCTCCCATAACTCAATCTTGTGAGGAAGTTCATCATTGTCATATGCATCTAAAGGTACCACTTAGATTTCTGCATCTAGCAATTGAATATCATGAGCATGCTCATGATCTTTCCTATTATTCTTATGTGGTATGTACCTTATTAATTGTCAATTCTACTATTGAATTTAATTTGGGATTAGATGCCCACTATCCTTTGCACTAAAAAATGAATTTATAATTCTTAAGTCTTTACTATCAAAATTATGGAAATGGTCTTATGTGAGTTTCTTCTTCACCCAATAATTTTCTCATAACTTCACTAGCACTTATTTAATTTGGGATGATCAATATGCTCATTATGATATTTAGGGATAGCATGATGGATTTATTTCTATATTTCATGATTTTTGGGAGTATATTGTAGTTGGGAAGCTAAACCAACCTTATAAATTAGTGGAGGAACTACATCAAGACAAGACAAGAAATAAAATACATAAAGGAAAATTTTGGGATGATCAATATGCTCATTATGATATTTAGGGATAGCATGATGGATTTATTTCTATATTTCATGATTTTTGGGAGTATATTGTAGTTGGGAATTTAAACCAACCTTGTAAGTTAGGGGAGGGACCACATCAAGACAAGACAAGAAATAAAATACATAAAAGAAAAATCATAAATGGCATACCTCATTATCCATCCATATCAAAGCATGCCCATTTATTTTGTTGGATCATTACTTTTTCGTTATTGTTGTTTGGATTCCATATGTATATCAATTCCTTTTAGAATATGACACATGGGAAAGTTATATACCTTATATTTTTTAAGAAGGAAATCTTGAAAAACTAGAATCACATATTGAAGATACTCACAAAATGGGAAACCAACGCATCCATTCCTTTTTGGCCACTACAATGATTGGCATTTTTCTTTGAAATCCTTTTCCTCTTTTTTGGTACCTTCTTATGTTATTTCCATTGCCAAAAGCTTAACGGTATTGGTGTGCCTCTTACTTATCGAAACTATAGGGTTTGTTCCTCTTCAATATTTGTCTTTGACTACTGAATCCAAATTCTTCAATCCTATTTGTTTTTGAATTATAAATTTTTCTTTGAAATCCTTTTCCTCTTTTTTGGTACCTTCTTATGTTATTTCCATTGCCTAAAGCTTAACGGTATTGGTGTGCCCCTTACTTATCGAAACTATAGGGTTCGTTCCTCTTCAATATTTGTCTTTGAAGACTGAATCCAAATTCTTCAATCCTATTTGTTTTTGAATTATAAATTCTCTTCCTCACATGTTATTCAGAAACAAAAACTATGACTCTAGGTCAAGATCACCCGCATACTGAAATTATAAAGGACATGCCTTAATTGAATATGTCTACAAGCATATTTAGGCTCTTACACAAGCATAAGACCATATAATATTTCAACAACCAAATCTAATTTTAATAGAGATTAGGAAGACAAGGGGTGTGTACTTTAATTTTGTCTTAGATGCTCCTTGATATTTATATCAATCTACTCCTTGATACTTAATGCTGACCTATAAAACCAACAACTAACTTTTCTCAAGCCAATTTGGCACTTAATAAAGAATGCAAATGAAAAGAAAATGAATAGAACATTAATGAATCAATCAACTTCAAAATACTAACAAAACATTCTCAATGCCCATCCACAATTGCAAGAATATTGAATTGGGGGAGGGAAAGATGTCAAATCTCAATTAAATAGTGAAACACATATAAATTTACCTTCTCACTTCACGACACCTTATCAAAACTGAACATTTATATATCTCTTCTCATGCACTCCAACAAGCATGTGTTTCTTCTTAGGAGGTCATAGGTTCAAATCCAGAAAAGGGTAGTGTATGTACACCTTTGTAGACTTTATTGGGGTCCCTTGTCTCACAAATAAAGAATTTTCATAAACCAAAAATTAACAAGATCCAGTCTTTTTAATATAAACTATCAGTATATTTATATAACTAGTAACATAATATTTGTATAATTAATAGTGTAGCATAATATTTCTCTAATTAATATCCTAGTCTAGTCATTTGAATTTACATATTTTAATTACTATTCATTGAATTACTAAGATTATTATTAGCTAGTTTCATGTCACTAATAAGACTCAAAATGCCATCGTTTTTTTGAAATTATTAATTTTTATGTTTTATAAATTACATTTTAACATTTATTTTCTTAGTTATGAAACATTATTACTTTATATTATTCATAAATTTAAGAAAAAATATTTTAATATAAAGTTGACATATTAATATATTTAAAAAGTTTTAATTTTATTATTATTTTGTCAAAATATACATGATAATAATAATTTTGAGAAATCAAAACTATTTTTTATTCTGACATACTTGATTGTTTAATAACTAGCAACCATCATATTAATAAGATTAATATGTTTGGAATACACTAACAAGTATATATTTGAATTATTAATAGTTGTCTAATAGTTAATCATCATGATTGGAGTTTTAACTACTAAGTTGAAGTAGAAGTTTAATTTTTCTAGCTATCACAAATTGTTTTGTGAAATTGTTAATTATGAATTTTTAAAGAGACCCACAAAATCAATTGGGAAGTAGGCTTGTCTCAACTACGCTATTTTTATTTTTATTTTTTTGAAATTGTTAATTATAAATTTGTAAGGATACCCATAAAATCAATATGGGAAGTACACTTGTCTCATTCCCATCCATAGATGAAAAAACATAGAGGAGTTTATTTGGGGTTCAAACAATTTTATTAGGAGTTCGAGTGTTACATGAATGCACATTAGCTAGACTCCTAGATGTGAAATGTACTTAGAAGCCATTAAAGTTGAAGTTAAGCAAATAGTTGTAGAGTCATTAGAGTTAAGTTAATTTTTAAATGTACTTAGAAGTGACTAGAGTTGCAGTTAAGCTACTAGTTCTAGAATCATTGGAGTTAAGGTAATATTTATATCTAATAGTTATCCAAAACAACCATGATTGGAGTTGAAGTTAACTTAATTGTTGTAGAATCACTGGAATTAAGCTAATAGTTGTATTAGTTAATTTAAGAATTAATATATCAACAATTGGAGTCCAAGCAATAGTCATGATTGGAGTTGAAGTTAAGCTAACAATTGTACCACAACCCTACCAGTGTTGTGTTACACTTGAGTTCGAACTATTTTAATAGGAGTTCTACTCTTACATGAGTGCACATTAGCTAGACTCCTAGATGCCAAATTTAGTTGGACTAATCCTTAAGTGATTAGAGTTGAAGTTAACCTAATAGTTGTAGAATCATTGGAATTAAGCTAATAGTTGTATCTAATAATAAATGAAGTTAAAGTAGTGGTTGTATCTAATAATCAAGGTAATAATTATCCAATATAAGTGTGATTAGAGTTAAAGTTAAGCTAATAGTTGTATCTAATAATAGATGGAGTTAGTTGTATCTAATAATTAAATAGTTTCAAAAATTAACTTTAATTTTTACAACTATCATTAATTGTACTTATCACATGTTAATTAACTATTTTTTATTTTTTTATATTATTATTTATTAATTTTGGACCAAGTCCATAGAATTAATCTTGATAATACACTTGTCTCATTCTTGTTTAATTTTGGATGATGTCTATAGAATCAATCTAGCCAGTTCACTCATCTCATTCTCGTTCTTAGTTAAAAAAACATAGATAATAGTCCACCTCAAAATTCTAAGATATATACCCTTATCAACATAACTATTCAGGTAAAAATTTTGAGAAATCAATAATACTTTTAAATACTTAATATCCAGTTTTAAATAAAAAACAAATAAGTCCTTTTTTGAAAAATAATATTTAGCTACATGAAGAGCCAAAGCCTGTCAAAGGATTTATTAAACAGGATATAGTGAAAAATAAAAAACAAATTATGCAGCAAGGATATAGATGAGCAAAATATACAGTCAAGATGAATTTCTGTTCATACAAATTATTATTAATAAAGAAAATTCATACAATTCTGCCTAAGGCGCAAGCTCTATGGAATAGAAATGCAATAGAATTCAGAATAGACAAAAGTTGTTACTATCATGTCGATAGCTACAGTTACACTTCAGCAGCAGATTTAAACGACAGACTGTCTAGTGGATAATAGTTGATCAGTTGATTGCACGTCCACTTACCATTTCTACATCTTCCAGCACCGCGAGATCTTGTGGCTTGAAAATCCCCTCAAACCATTGAATTGCACTCTCTCTAACACCCTCTGCTGCTACTTTCCTTCAGAAATGCGCCGCCTGTACACATGATTCTCAATTAACTGCATACCCAACAAAAACAGAATGAACGAATCTCTAAAAACAGTTACTTCCACCTGCGAAACTATAACTAGCCGATGGAGTGCTGGGAGACGTGAGCCAAGGACTGCAGATTGCATTTGACAATGGTATCCACGAATAAGCATGTCTCCTCTTTCGTACTACCATGTGGCACATCCACCGAGTAGGATTCAATCACAATGGTTCCGGGTTTCCCATTTATAACTCTCTCGTGCAGACTGGTGATGGATCGATAATTGGTGAGCCTGTGATCGCCTCCCACGATACTGAAGCTCAAAATATGCCGCTCCTCGTCTAGAATGTCCAGTCGCTCTGTGCTGGTGGTTGCGGGGAGACCGGAGACGACTCGAACCTTTCTCAGGCAGCCGACCTTCACCTTGAGATCCCCCTGACCAGACCTTATGAAACAGCTGCGGACGAATTGCTTGTAGATTTGGGGCTTGTCGAAGCGCCGCACCAGCGACCATACGACGCTTAGCGGTCGGTGAAAACGTTAATGCATTTACGTTCTCCAGCGGCGGGCGGCGGTGGCAGGACGGCGGTGGCAGGACGGAGGCGGACAAGGCTGTCGGCAGCCGGCCGAGTTTTGAAAATTTCCGTCAACTAAGGACGTAGGGACCCACGCTAGGTGGCTTATCCAGCATAAACGTACATGCTGGATAAACTCAGCCAGCTAGATCTAATAGCTTCAATCGCAAACGCAACATGGTAAAAGATGATCGAAGGTCTGTCTGTTGGAAATGAGAACTCTAAGAGACGACGACGAGATGAATATAGAAATGCTCTTACAATCAAGTGGCTGGTGTGAAGATGTTGTTGACACCACGCGAGACAGAAAGCACGTCAATATTTACAATCATTTGGCTGGTGTGAAGATGCACGGGAGACCGTGCGAGAGAGAAAGAGTATTCGTGTAGATCAGACGCGTTTTCAAGCAATCACATTGACTCAAGAAAGTTGTTAATACGTGATGTCAAGGAATTTTTTTTAGCTGCAAATTCCCGAATCACTCAAGGAACAACTTATAAGTAGGTTTGGTTCATTCTTGACAGGAAAGCAGTGACTAGGTTGTATGGTGCCACTCATCAAAATTGAATTATTTCGATCTCTTCAGTAGAATTATATTTTTTAAATTATATTCAAAATTATTCCACGGGGAATGCTAGCCACAAGTTAGTTTTTGGTATTAAAGTAGAATTATATTTTGTAAATTTTATTCAAAATTATTCCATGTGGGAATGCTGGAATACTAGCCATAAGTTCTTGCTCTAGGAATTTGCAAAGTTGATCTTTATGTGCAAAAATTGGAATTTGCAAAGTTGATATCTATGTGCAAAAATTGCACATTCTCTTAGTGAGTAGAGGAGCACTCCTAGTACTATCCCAATGTCTTGAATCCCACAAAATCGATGGTTTGTTGTTCCAAGTCAAATATTTATAAATTTCAAATTTTGAAAAGGAAGTATTAATTTCTAAATAATCTTTTAATATTATATAAAATTTTCAAATGTGTATAACTTATAGCATTATAGGGTATGTTTAAATACTAAATATAATCTTTACACCTTTTGGGATCATAGTGTGTCCTTGGGGCTTTCAAGGGACACTTGTTGAATATCTACTTGGGGTAAAGAATTCCAATTGTGCAACAAAATTGGGTTATGAGAGGTCGTGCAAGTGTGTTTAGGAAGGTTCCACGTGGGAACACTAGCCACTAGTTTTAGGTCTAGGAATTCGAAAAGTTAACCCCTATGCGTAAAAATTGCACATTTCCTTGCTAACCAAAACCCTAGTTTCTAAAATCATCATATAAGGTGATCCTCGGTACATGGGACCAGACGAAAGGGGCACCCTTGGAACTATCATGATGTCATAAATCCATTATAGTCGACAGTTCGTTGATCCAAGCCACGATCATCATTCTATGACACGTTGAAGCTAACCTCCTATAGGCTTTCAAGGACACCTATTAAATCCCTACCTGAGGCATAGAATTCCAACTGTGCAAAAAAAATGGATTTCTAGAGGCCATGGACATGTGTTTAAGTAGGTTCCATGTGGGAATGCTAGCCAGAAGTTCTTGGTCGAGGATATGTGCAAAAATTGCACATTCCCTTATTGAGCAAAACCCTAGTTTCCAAAATCGACCTAAAAGATGATCCATAGGAAATGGAACTAGAGGAGATGAGCACCCCTAGTACTATCCCAATGTATTGAATCCAACAGAGTCGATGGTTCGTCGTTCCAAGCCAAATTTTTTGTTCTATGTAAATTTGCAAGTATCTCTGTGTATTCATTCAAGGACACCTGCCAAATTGGACCTAGGGAAAAGATGTAAATGTTTGAATGTTTGATACTAGATATTGGTCAATGGTGACATTGAATAAATGATATTAGTGATTTGTATATGATAGTTAGTTGCTACAAACTAGGGTTTCTAGGATTTGAACACAAACTAGGCTCTAGGCTATAAACTAGGGTTTTTAGGGTTTATATTAGGGAGGTTCTTTAGAGTTCTTTGGTGTGAAGTTGCTAATGAAGGTGGGAGGTTGGAATTGTACCTTGTACCATACCATTTGGTCAGTCTAGAATTTCAACATGACATTCATGTTCTTCTATCTATTGCTAGAGGATGGATGGAGACAATTAGAAATCCTCTTGGATGGTTTCAACAACGTTGTCTTCTTTGAGCGTACGGTCTCCATGCAATGACCCTCTAACTTTTTCACGTGTATACCCGCATCCAATTAAATAAATAAAGGTTTATGGTGGCCTTAATGTGCACCTACATTTTACTCCTTGATTAGTGCGATCATTAGAGGAAATTTCAACTCAAAATGGGCCTTTTAACTTTTATTCAAATTCCATGTCATCATGTGTTAGCCAATGAAATTTATTTAAATTTGAAATACCGTATAGGTCTTAAACACTTTTTTAATATAAATGTGGGGATAGGTATCATAAAAAAACTACATTTTTTGTTTGTATTTTTGACATATCTCCCCATGTTTTTACTCAAATTTCGATCGGGAGAGCTCGTTGGATGTGGAATTAAATTTCACATCCAACGAGTACCCACTCGGCATACTTTTGATGGACCCCACTACCCCGAAAACAAGAAATACCTGAAAAAATGAAATGATGACATCATCATTCTATTTTTTCAGGTATTTCTTGTTTTTGGGGTAGAGGGGTCCATCAAAAGTATGCCAAGTGGGTACTCGTTGGATGCAAAATTTAATTCCGCATCCAACGAGCTCTCCCGATCGAAATTTGAGTAAAAACACGGGGAGATATGTTAAAAATACAAACAAAAAAGTAGTTTTTCTCGTTTCTTCCTCCAAAATTAATAAATATTATTTTATTATTTTAACTATTATTTTAGTAGTTCATTTTAGGAGGCCCATTTTGAGTTGAAATTTCCTCTAATGGCAGTGATTTTTCTTCAACTGCAATGGAAATTGAAGGTCCCTCAAGTGAATGCTTATGTCTTTCTAGTTGTGGATTGGTAGGAATGACTGTGGAATCCTCTACAACCAAAATCGTTTTAGTGTCGATAGAGCGTCTTCGATTGGTCATGTCATTTATTTTCTTTTCTCTAATTTCTTCAAGGATTTCATTGGGTATCTTCTTTCTTGCTGATTTTCTTGTTTAATTGCATGAATTCACCATCACCATAGTGATCAATGATCTATGATGCTCCTCACTAGGAGATTATCCAATTTTGATATGTTTCTTGCTCAATTGTATCTAGATACTCCACCATAATGACCAATGAAAGATTGCCTTTGATGCTCCTCAATTGTAAGAAAAACAATAGGAAATTCACCAAGCTTAATATTTTTCTTGCTCAAGTGTGTCTAGATAATCCACTACAGTGAACAATGAAATATGTCCTTTGATCCTTATTCAATTGCAAGAAATACAATGGTGTAGATGCTCTACGATACTCCTTAATGGAAGATTCACCAAGTTTGATATTTTCTGTTACTCAATTGTATCTAGATGCTCCACCACAATGACAATTGAAATATTTCCTTTGATGCTCCTCAATTGCAAGAAAAACAATGGTGGAAATGTTGTATGGTGCTCCTCAATGGGAGATTCATCAAGTTTGATATTTTTCTTGCTCAATTGTGTCTAGATACTCCCCCTAATTATCAACGAAATATTTCCTTTGATGCTCCTCAATTGTAAGAAAATTATTGGTGCATAATTAGAGATGGTTTATGGTGTTTTTCAGTTGAATTATTGAACCTTATCCATTGTCTTTGGTGCTCCAAGAAATCCTTATACACTCGTGATGGAGATAGTTAACTGAATCAATAATTTGTGGGTTGTTCTTGTAATGGAGAGAGTGAATGCACTATCTGGAACCAGAAATTACACAGAGTGCATTTTCCTTGAGACTTGCTACTGTTTTCTCGGATAGGGACTGCTGCTATTTCTACAGATTCAAAACATGTATGAGTTACGATCCACAAAAACAAGTAAGAATTTTGTTGAACTATAACATGTATGTGTTTTGTTCTTGTAACATTTAGTACCATTTATGAAGGTGGTTCCACATCTAAGGGATCATTAAAAGTTTAATACACACTAACAAGCACTCCCTAAGTCTTAACCTCCTAACGCCACCCCCCCCCTTGCCCCGCCAACCCTCTTCCCCTAACTCTTGTTTTAGAACTCTTAGGGATGTGTGTGTGAGTGAGAGAGAGAGAGAGAGAGAACAAATGGGGTAGTGGCGTGTTACGATAATGGGAGAGAGGAAATGTTGTGTTAGTGGTAGAGGGAGACGTAGGGGTGTTTGTGTGTGTGTGTGTGTGAGAGAGAGAGAGAGAGAGAGAGAGCCAATGAGAGAGAAAAATAAGGGGGATATAGGTTAGGAGTGTGGGTTTTTGGGTTAGAGAGAGAGGGAGAGGTAATGGAGAAGAGGGGGGCTATGTTGAAATAATGTAACTACAAAGAATATTCTACTTGTATTTTATATTATTCCTCCTTTCAGGGATGTTTTCCCTCTAATCGGATATGGCGTTGATTTAATTGGTCATGTAAAAGTCGAGGTAAAACCTCTGTTGTAAGTCAAGGAAATAGTCCCCAAAAGAACAAGTGTAAAATGTATTTTTGAGTCTCCCTAGGAGAAGTCGGCCTAGTAAGGTCATGAACTCGACCCAGTTAGGTAAAAGGTCACCAACACGAATGAGTATAAATAGGTAGGCTCCCTCCTATTGGTTTTGTGCAACTTAAGAAGCTATTTTTATTGTATGTGTATTGTCCTCCTTCTAGAGTTAAACTTGTTGTAATCATTCATACAAACCCTAGAAACAACAATGGAAACCTTGGGGTGAAAAGCCAACAGTAAAATAAATAAAATAAAATTATAAAATATAAAATTATATTTCTCCCCCAAGTGAAGTCAGCCCCAGTTAAATTATTAATGGGAAAAAATATGAATAGGAGGCACCCCTCCTAATTATTACACACAACAGCTCAAACAAGTTCACAATTTTTTAGAAGAGAGAGAATTTTGCATATAATGCAGTAGAAGACTGTTATCAGGGTTTCTATCTTTGGAAATCTTTTACATATTTTCTATATCTTCTTTATTGTACTATAATCTCATATTTATTAATCTCTAGATGAAGGTTGCTAGGTTTTCTCCCATTTGGGTTTCCTAGGTGAAAAATACTTGTTTTATTGTTATGTGCTTTGTCTATCTTCTAATGATCATATTGATGAATGAAATTAAGATATACTGCTATAATCTTAAGAAAATCTAACATGGTATCATAGCAGTGCTAGAAGAATCCATTGTCGAAACTCTGTCATAAACCTATCGAAACTAGGGTTTCATCTTTCAGGGTCTTCACTCAACCTTTTGGAGGAAAAAGAGCCTTGGGAATTTCGATCTAAGAAGGGCACATATTTTGGTGAAGACAGAATTAAATTTTGACCTAATTCTATTGTTGGAACTGAAATTAGGGTTTTAAGTTTTGACCTAATTTCTCCACAGTTTGGATCGACTCTACCTCTACTCAACTCGGCTCTCTAGGGCACATTTATCCATAGATTCGATTTTCCAAAACTCCAACTTTCATTTTTGACCTAGCCTCTACTAGGGTCTCAGATCCAGATCTGCAGTCAAGATGATCAACATGAAGGTTGAAGTTCATTTGGAAGTGGCTTCCAACTTCATCCCCTAGAAGTATAGGGTTCTTCTTCTACTAGAAGAAAATGAACTATTACATATTGTAAAGGAAAAGGTCCCAAAACTAGAAGCTAAAGAAGACAAACCTCGTTGGAGAAATAATGATGCCAAAGCAAGGAGGATTTTAGTGGACTCAATTAGAGATCACTTGGTTCCTTGAATCTCAGAAAAGACGACGGTGAGAAGGATGTTTAAAACCCTAAAGAATCTATTTGAACACAATAGCATCAATGTGACTCTCACATTAAGGAATGAACTATCGAATATGAAGAGGACGAAGTCCGAGAACATTGCCTCATATTTCATGAGGATCACCAAGCTCCAGTAAAAGCTAAAGTCCAGTGGAGAAAATACTGAAGAAAAGGATCTCGTTATGACAACCTTAAATGGTCTCCCACCATATTGGGTGTCTTTCATCCAAACTATAAGTGGTCAAACCAAGTTTCCCAATTTTGATAAGCTATGGGCAGAATGCACTCAGGAAGAAATGAGAATCGTAGGACGCCAAAGATTTCATGACACTCAACCTGAGGAAAATCATGCGTTCGTATCTCATGCTAAGAAAGGAAAGGGAAGGGGAAGGAAGCCGTACATTCACAGGAATCAAGATAAGAGATCAAGTCCTCCCCTAGATCAAAAGAAACAAAAGAAGGATCTATGTCAGATCCAAAGCTATAGTTGTAAGAAATAAGGTCATTATGCCAGTAGTTGTTGAAGTTCTCACAAAAGGAAGCCTTAAAGCTTCAACTACTGATGTAGAGGAATATCATGATCAGAATAAACAAAAGATTGAATATAGTACATAATTCTTGTTTGTATCAACTCTATCAGGTATTGCTCCCACCATTAGTGATACTTGGCTCATAGATATTGGTGCATATAGAGACATGACAAGATATAAAGAAAATATCTCAGAAGTAGTTGAGAAGGATTATCCTCTTCGAGTTTTACCTGGAGATAATACCAACTACACTATGAAGGGATCTGGGGCTACCTCCCTTTAGCTAGAGTCTAATGATATTCTACACTTAAGTGATGTGATCTACGTACCTAGTATGAAATAAATCTTGTTTCCATCTCAGCCTTAGAAGACAAAGGATATAAAGTAGCATTTTTAGATGGAAAAGTACTTGCTTGGCAAAAGAACTCAAGCATGGATACAACCAAAGTAATTGGTATGAGATAGGAGAGCTTGTATCGACTGAACACTCTACCATTCCAAGCCCTAGTCCATGACTCTACAAGTATGGGTGAGCTACGGCACGAAAGAATAGTTCATTCAAATTATAGATCTCTCCTAGCAATGGAGGAATATAGTTCCAGGTATAACAATGCTACATGTAGACTACAATGGAACATGTAGAGGATGTGCACTTGGAAAGAATGCCAAGAAATCCTTCCCAGATAGTGAGAAAAAATACAAAGAAATCTTGGATGTAGTGCACTATAACTTGTGTGACCCAATGACAGCTACCTCATTGGGAGGATATCATTACTATGTGAACTTCATTGATGACTACTCACATAAGACTTGGATCTACTTTCTTAAGACTGAGGAATCCGAGGAAGTACTCTGTAAATTTAAGGAGTTCAAAGCATAAGTCGAAATTTTTTTAGGGAAGAGGATCAAGATCCTTAGATCAGATAATGGTGGAGAATATACCTCTATGGAATTCAATGAATTATACAAAGAAGCATGAATTTAGAGGGAGCTTACAGTTCCCTACAATCCCCAACAAGACAGGGTTTCCAAAAGAAAGAACATAACAATTGTGGAGGTAGCCACATCCATGATTCATGACCAGAGTCTACCCATGTTCTTATGGGAATAAGCATCCAAAACAACTATATATGTACAGAATAAATTCCCACATAAGATAGTGAAGAACATTACTCCTAAAGAAGCCTTTACAGGAGTAAAACCAGAAGTGGGTCACCTCCTAATCTTTAGTTTTCTAGTCTACATACATGTGCCCAAGGAGAAAAGGATGAAGTTAGAACCTTCAAGCAAGAAGGGAAATTTCATGGGATACAATGAATCTTCAAAATCCTACAGAATCTATATACTGAAGAGATTTGGAATGTTGGATTGCAAGTCCATAACTACTTCGATGGATACAAACTTGAAGAAGCTAAGGGATTCTGCTTCAGATTAAATTTTGATTGATCCCACTATGTATCGCGAGTTGATTGGGTCCTTGATGTATCTGATGAACACCAAACCAAATATTTGTTTTGTTGTGAATGCTCTCAGTCATTTCATGTGCGAACCAAGGAAGATTCACTCGATTGTTGCAAAACATGTGCTCAAATACTTACATGGCACTATGGGATATGGTCTACAATATGATTCTGAATGTGAATTGAAATTACAAGCATTTACAGACTCAGATTGGGTCGGATGCACTACAGATAGGAAGAGCACTTCAGGATGTTGTTTTAGTATGGGTTTTGCAGTAATTTCCTGGTGCAGTAGGAAGCATAACTTAGTAGCGCTCAGTACTATAGAGGTTGAGTATATGGCTGTTAGTTCGGCAACCCGAGAAGCAGTTTGGCTTCGTAAACTTCTTTTAGGATTGTTTGGCCAGATTCAAGAGCCAACCATGATTCACCGTGATAACCAGAGTTGTGTGCAGATGTTAGTGAATCCTATATTTCATGACAAGTCAAAGCACATAGAGATTCAGTATTACTTCAAACGTGATATGGTGCAAAAAGGTTCGGTCAAGCTACATTATGTTCTGACAGATGATGAGACTGCAGATTTTCTCACCAAGCCTCTTCCCAGGGTGAAGTTTGAATAATTTTGTGGAAGATATGGATTAGAAGAGAACACATCCCTCCTTGAGAGGGAGATATGACTGAGAGAGATTTACCATAATTTTTCCTAGGTACCTATGCTCATCCAGGTTCTTAGCTAGGTATAGGAGAAATCCTATCGACAAATGAGACATACAAGTAGTAGATGGTCGATTTCACCCGGGTACCTCTGCGCGTTCAGGTTCTTAGCTAGGTATGACTTAAATCCAATCGACAGATTACATAGACAAGTAGTATATGGTTAGCTTCACATAGGTGCCTATGCTTGTATAAGTGCTCAGCCAAGTGTGGGAGAAATCCCATCGGCATATGAGTCAGACAGATAGCAGATGGTCATGTGATTGCACAGGTACCTCTACTCGTTCAGGGTCTCAGCCAAGTATGGGAGTACCCCATCAACATATGAGACGAACATGTAGTAGATGGCCATGCACATGTGCTCATACAGGATCTCTAGCCAGGCATGGAATTATTCCATCGGCACTAGAGACAGATATGTAGCCATAGATCTTCTCTCAAACATCCGAATAGAAAAAATTCATAAAGAAAACCTTTAGTACGTTTAGAGATGATAGAGACATTATAGATGTATATATGAAACCTGGATGATCATGATGCTGATGAAGAACAAAGAATACCTTCCTTGTTGAGAGGAAGTGTTGGAGTTTGTGCAACTTTAGAAACTATTCTTATTGTACTTGTATTGTCCTCCTTCGGGAGTTGAACTTGTTGTAATCATTCATACAAACCCTAGAAAGAACAATGGAAACATTGAGGTGAAAATCCAATAATAAAAGAAATAAAATAAAATTATAAAATATAAAATTATATTGCTCTCCCAAGTGAATTCGGCACCAGTTAAATTCTTAATGGGAAAATAGTATAAATAGGAGGCACCCCTCCTCATTATTACACAACACATCAGCTCAGAGAAGTTCATAGTTTTTTGGGAGAAAGAGAATTTCGCATATACTACAGTAGAAGGTTGTCCTTAGGGTTTCTATCTTTGGAAATCTTTTCTATATTTTCTATTTCTTCTTCATTGTACTATGATCTCAGAATTATTAATCTCTAGACGAAGGTTGTTGGGTTTTTGCCCATTTGGGTTTCCTAGGTGAAAAATACTTGTGTTATTGTTTTATGTGATAGGTAATAACTCCCGATTCATCTTATTCCCTTGCTAATGCATATATTTATACAATTCATATGTCGGTTGTGATTCCGACCAACCTATTCATATTCCTACATGACTATTCACATTCAGAATGTATTTACACTATTTACATATAATCCTAACGGATTATATTCCAACAATCCCCCCCTTAATCCGAAGGGGTGTTAGTAAGTCCCAGCATGTTTCTGAATCTTTCAAACTTTTCTCGTCCAAGCGCTTTGGTGGAGATGTCTGCAACTTGATCATTTGTGGAACAATGTCGAAGATGGACTATCTTGGCCTCTACATGATGTCGAATCAAATGATACTTTGTGTTGATGTGTTTGGTTCAATCATATAATCTGGGATTCTTAGCCAGCTTGATTGCAGAAGTATTATCGATCAATAATGGAGTGGAGTTCTCTTGTTTTTCTTGCAAATCTTCAAGTATCTTCCTGAGCCATACCATTTCTTTCATTGCTTCAGCTGCAGCCACATATTCTGCTTATGTTGTTGAATCTTCCGGAACTGACTGTTTGTGTGATCTCCATGAGATAGCTGCTGATCCAAGACTCATAGTGTATCCAGAAGTTGATACTCATGTCTCCTTATCGCCATCAAAATCTGAGTCTGAGTACCCAATAAGTTTGAATTCATCCACTTTAGAGTACTTGAGTCCAACGTCTTGAGTCCCCTTCAAGTATCTTAGAACTCTTTTTGCAGCTGACCAGTGTCCTTCACAAGGTTTATGCATGAACCTTGAAAGTATGCCAACAACATAAGAAATATCTGGTCTAGTTGTTGTAAGGTAGATAAGACTTCCTACAAGTTGTCGATACTTGGTCGCATCTTCAAATTCTTTTCCTTCGCTTGATGTGAGCTTCATTTTCTGTTCCATTGGAGTAGCTCAGTTGGGATTTATCAACCTTAGACTTTATCTCGTAATTCCAAAAGGGAGGATCATCTTAAATGTTGATCATTAGACTTGATCCCATAATTCTGAAAGGAAGGATTGTCTTAAATGTTGATCATTAGACTTGATCCTGTAATTATGAAAGGAAGGATCATCTTAAATGTTGTTCATTAGACTTGATCCCATAATTTCGAAAGGAAGGATCTTCTTAAATGTTGATCGTTAGACTTGATCCCATAATTCTGAAAGGAAGGATTGTCTAAGATGTTGGTTGTTTGACTTGATCCCATAATTTCAAAAGGAAGGATCATTTGAGTACATGTGCACATATGTGTTAGTTATGATCAGTATTGGTGGTTCTGTAAAGACTTGATCCTGTAATTTTGAAAGGAAGGATTGTCCGAGCACCACATATGTTGTTGGACTTGATTCCATAATTCCGAAAGGAAGGATCATCCATGTTGGTTGTTGATACACTTGCCTCATTATGTTTCCACAGATGCTCATGCTCCAACTTTGAGTTTTTGATGATATGTTGTTATACATGTCACATGTAGATGATGATGTTGATCTTATTCCATCTTTATGCTAATGAGTTGTCCTTGTGTTGTCGTTGTTGTTGATGTATTCATTTTTACAATGATGTGATGGTGATACTTAGGCTCTGTACAGAAGATGTTGATGATGATAATTCAACTTTGTACTGAAGATGTTGATGATGATGTTCCAGCTCCGTGTTGCAGATGATGATGATGTTCCAGTAAGTTGCTCCAGTTTTTTATATTGATGTTGTTGAGAAAAAACTTTCGATGATTTATAGATGTACTAGTCAATGTTCCAAATGATGTTGTTGATGATGCCTCCTCCTCCCTCCTTCTAATGATGTTGTATAGAGACACACCTATTGCTGATGATGTTGTCAGTAGAATACCCTTCTTGTTAAGGGGGAGTGTTGAAATAATGTAACTACGAAGAATATTCTACTTGTATTTTATATTATTCCTCTTTTTAGGGATGCTTTCTCTTTGATCAAATATGTCATTGATGTAATTGGTCATGTAAGAGTTGAGGTAAAACCTATTTTGTAAGTCGAGGAAATAGTCCCCAAAAGAAAAAGTGTAAAATGGAATTTTGAGTGTCCCTGGGAGAAGTCGACCTAGTAAGGCCATGATGAAGTCGACCCAGATAGGTAAATGTCACCAACATGAATGAGTATAAATAGGGAGGCATCCTCCTTCATTTGACACACACATCTAACTCAAGCATTGCATAAGAGAAGAAGAAAGACAACAAATGAGGAGGAGGATTTTTCTTGGCTCTTGGTTTTAGGGTTCTCTCTCTCTCTCTCTCTCTCTCTCTGTCTCTCTCTCTCTCTCTTACGAGACTTGTTCTTTGGGAATTGTACTATGGTAATTGTTGGACCTAGGAAAATTTAGGCAGAATTCAGCTAGAATTATGCTTGGAAAAGTGAAGATCCTAGTCACGTGACATAGGAATCTACGATGGAGAAAGAGATACGACAGAAGAAGTTTGCAACAGAAGGGAAATTACGATAGAAGGAACTGCGAGGGAAGAAGTTCGCAACAGAAGGGAAGACGCGACGAGATTAGCTGCGATGGAAGGAACCACGATAAAAGGAATGCAACGATTTAAAAGGACAACACGAGATATTGTGGGTAAGAAGTTGACTAGAGTCATGCGTGATTTAGCGAATAAAGCATCTTTGTATTTTGGGCCGATAGTTCCTACTAATAGTTGTAACGGAAATGAACGAGAATAGGAATGGCAACCTATCAATTAGCATAATGAAGTCAGAATATTACAACATGTAAGAGTCTATATAAGGGAAAACCCAAGCTATGTGCGGGTTACACTGTTACACACTCAAACAATTACTTCCTGATTGGTCTATGTTTGTTGTGGTTTTCTGTTGAAGAGTCAAAGATTTGTAGAGTTGTAGAGAAGAGTGAGTCGATCTAGGCTGTGTGCGGATTAAAAATAGAGTGACGGAGAGGAAAAATTTCAGAGACCTTGTTTTTGCAGTTACCCATAAGAGATATCTCGGATGAGACTGCATCTGTGTCGCAAGTGCTACTAACTGAGCCCTTCTCTATCAGGCCGATATCTTGGGCTTTGTTGACTGACAAAAACAGGATTGAACCTGGGTCGAAGGGAGAAACACCAACAGTAATCTATATTGAGGAAGTTTTTGCTTGGTTTTATTCCCCATGAGGGTTTCTAGGGATATATTGTTGTGTACCTTGTGATTGTGTATTTTCTTATATCCTCTTTATGGTGTTGTTGTGAAAATATATTAAATGCTCATGAAATTGGAAATTAAGTTATAACAACATATATATTTAACGAGAGAGAGAGAGAGAGAGAGAGAGAGAGAGGAAGCGGGGGGTGGGGGGAGAAAGGTTAGTATGAGCTAGAAG
>LPNX010538479.1:125753-137732 GCA_001517045.1 Pseudotsuga menziesii
GTAGGGAGAGGAGGAGGACGGGAGGTTAGTAAGAGTTAGGGGGGAGAGAGGGGGTTATTATGAGTCAGGGGGAATATGGTGGTTACAGAGAGATAGAGGAGAGTAGGTGTTAGTGGTAGTGGGAGACATATGGATGTGTGTGTGTCTGTGTTTATGTGTGTGAGAGAGAGAGAGAGAGAGGATGAGGGGTTAATGAGAGTTAGGGACAAATGTAGTTACTTACAAATGAATAATATAGATGTAGTTACTTGCAGATGGAGTTACTTGTAGAAGAATAGTCCAAAAAGTGTGCTAGATGGATAGGGATAGATGTAGTTACTTGCAAATGAATAGTCCAAAAAATGTGTGGTGGTGATAACAAGCTTATTATCTCTTGAGTTTGATATTACATGCAAGAGACCCTCAACAAACTCTCACATAGAAAGTTGTGTAGTTTTAGGATGTCGATTCAACCTTTCTAAGGATCTGAATTTATAATTGCCTTCTATGTAGATTCAAGAATGAATTAATATTTGGCGGCACTTCCAATCTCCTTAGACCATTTGGTCAGCCATGGTATGTTCGACTCCTTTGACAAAAGATAAATTCTTCTGTAGAAAGCAACATTTGATAGACTTGCCAAATTAGTGTTGTTGGAAGAACTTACATACTTCAACAAAAGAACATATGTTGGTGAGTTGAAAGTCCCTTCCAATTTTTAACAATAAAACAAAGAAGTTCAACGTACATATTTGCAGGCTAGTATGGGAAGAATGTGTTCAAGAGGAAGCTAGAGTAGAAAATCAAGTGTAATGCACCAAAACAATTGTTCATTATTTATTATTTGAAATTGTTTTTTGTTTTTTTGTTTTTATAATAAAATCAAAATGAGTGTAATGGATTATTATTATCATTGAATAATTAAAATACTGAGAGGAAACATAACTGAAGTAGTTGTTGAAAGAGTGTTTGTTGACCCACAAGGGGAAATGACAAATGGCGAAAGATTCCGAGTGAGAACTCAAGTGATGCAAAAGGCATCTTCCCCAAAATCAGGTCAAGGATCCTTGTGGAGTGCTAAAGAGCAAGAGGCTCATAATTGACCAAGTCCTAGGCAAAATACTATAAAATAGTATGTCCATCAAATAAGCAGGAGGATGGCAATGGACGGGGAGTAATCTATTGATACAAAGAGATGGAACATTGATCGGAATTTTCCCATGTGGTTCAACAAGCAGGATTAGGGGTTTTGTAGAAAGTAAGACTTGGCTTCTCTAGGAGTTAGCGGAGAGGAACGACAACTTCAGTTCTATTTTCTTGATAGCGGTGACATGTTCCTTACTAAATTGATTAACTGTTTAGTACTGAAATTATAGTCTGAGCGTAGATTTGAATTTTTAAATGCATTTTATTGTGAGAATTTTACTATGCATATAATCCTAATATTTTATCTCTTTCAATAAAAAATTTCTTAGTATAAGCTACTAGTTGTTAATTACTTATGAATAGAATGTAGAAGAATCACAAATCTCTCATTTATTTTCTGATTTTAAGCTACATTTCTATAATTCAAACTCTTAAAATGTATACTCTCAAATTTAAAAGTAAGTATAAACCAATTATTTTCCTCTCAGAGCTGAAGGAATTTACATAGAGTCTATCTCTATTTAAAATTAATACGCATATATTTATTAAACCTAATCTCTATTTTGGGTATTCATACCCAGATTAAGACAAATCTAGATATATTAACAAATAAAAAGAACTGAATGAAGGGGTCACAATCAATCAAACCACTACCAAGTATTCAATGGAAAAGTTAACCATCAACACCTACCTTACAGATCTGAGTTTTAAACTCAACGATAATCAAATTTAGCTAAACACAGAGAAAATTTAATTATCAAATCAATATCATATCTGACAATCAAAATACACAGTAAGATATAAAATCGACAAATCAAATCTACAGGTTTTAATAACATAATCAATATACAAGCATACAATCTCTGTTCTCGGGAATCCATACCCAGGAAAAGACAGATCTAGTTTAAAACATAATTTGAAAACAAACCCATGATATCCAAGTATAATCAACATACAAATAAATAGCCAAGGTTCACATTTCTAATAAATATTGGTTTTTATATCCAGGAACCATGATCATGGGGTCAAGCTTTTCCCCAATTGAATTTACAAAATGGACCTTAAACATTAAAATTAAAAAACAATAAAATCTATATTGGTCGAGAAACCAATATATTCAAATAGAAAAACGATTGTAAAATCAAATGCTTTGCAAGTATGAGAGGCTGTGAATCCCACTTTGTAAACCAATGCATCTAAGTACAAACCCCATACAGCTTATGGCTATAAAAAAAAACTTATCTTCGTAGGTGGTTGTAAGGTCGTGTCTCTCCATAGAACTGCGAACCAAGCAACTAGGAAACCTATTTACCACAAACCCAAACAAAGTCTTAGCTTATGAATGACGGATTTAATCCAAATGTACAGTGCATAAGCCAAGTCATGCCAAGTGTCAATGAGAGTTCCAAGTAGGAGAACATCTTTATGTAAAGGTAAAACCCAGGAAAATCTCCCTAAGATTGGGAAAAAATTCAAAATTGACGCCCAGGTATTGTGGACCATTTGAAATTTTGGCAAAGATTGGACTGGTGGCATACCAGCTAGAATTACCCCTTACAATAAAAAGTACATAATTTTTTTCATGTTTCAAATGTAAAGAAATACGTTCATGATGCCACTCATGTGATTGACTGGAATGTTATACATGTGGAACCTGAAGGGGAGTTTCAAGTGGAATCGAAACGTATTCTCGATAGGAGAGAACTTTTACTCTGGAACCATACCATCGGACAAATCAAGGTGCAATGAAAGCATGTTAGTCCAGAGGAATCCACTTGGGAACTGGAAAGTAATATGTAGGAGGCATATCCACCTCTATTCAAGGATGAAATAATGGAATATTTATGTATTTTATATATTTTGACAATAAAGTCAAAATGAATGTAATGGGTTATTATTATTATTGAATAATTAAAATACCGAGAGGAAACAAAACTGAAGTAGTTGTAGAAAGAGTCTTTGCTGACCCACGAAGGGAAATGAAAAATGTTGAAAGTTGTTGAGTGAGAACTCAAGTGATGGAGGAGACATCTTCCCCAAAATCAGGTCAAGACTACTTATGAAAGCTAAAGAGCAAGAGGCTCATAAATGACCAAGTCCTAGGAAAAATACTATTAAATAGTATGTCCATAGAATATGTAGGAGGTCGGCGATGGATGGGGAAATAATCTATTGATGAAAAGAGATGGCACATTGATCATACTTGTCTCTTATGGTTCAACAAATCGGATCGATAGATCTAGAGAAAGTAACTTGGATGCTCTAGGAGTTGGTTGGGAGGAACGACAACTTCAGTTCTGTTTTCTTGGTCGTGGTGACATGTTCCTTACTATATTTATTAATTGTTTAGTACTGAAATTATAGTCTGAGCGTAGATTTGAATTTTTAAATGATTTAATTATGAGAATTTTACTATGTGTATAATCATAATCTTTTATCTCTTTTAATAATATGCTCTTAGTATAAGTTGTTAGTTGTTAATTACTTATGAACAGAATGTAGAAGAATCACAAATCTCTCATTTATTTTCCTATGTTAAGCTACATTTCAATAAATCAAAATCTTAAAATGTATACTCTCAAATTTAGAAGTAAGCATAAACCAATTATTTTCCTCTAGGAGAGGAAGGCATCTACAAAGAGTCGGTATCTGTTTAAAATTAATATGCATATATTTATTAAACCTAATATCGAATTTGGGTATTCATAGCCAAATTAAGACATATCTAACTATATTAACAAATAAAAAGAGTTGAACAAAGGGATCACAATCAATCAAACCACTACCAAGTATTCAATGGAAAAGTTAATATCCAATTCCTGGATTAAATATTCCTGAGTTTTAAACTCAACGATAATCAAATTTATCTAAACGCGGAGTAAATATATTATCAAATAAGTATCATATATGACAATTAAAATTAATAGTAAGATATAGATCGAAAAATCACATCTACATGTTTTAATAACATAATCAATATACAAGCATACAACATGTGTTCTTGGGAATCCATACCTAAGAATGGACAGATCTGGTTTAAAACGTGATTTTAAAACATAACCATGATATCCAAGTATAATCAACAAATGACTAAATATCCAAGCTTCACAATTATAGTAATGATCAAAACAAATTTTAGATCTAGGAACCATGACCGCGGGGTTGAGATTTCCCCCAATCGAATTTACAAATTGGGCCTTAAACATTTAAATTGCAGAACCGTAAAATCTATATTGGTCAAGAAACCAATATATTCAAATAGAACAACTACTATAAAATCAAACAATTTTCGAGTATGACAGGATGCGGCTCCCACTTCGTAAACCAATGCATCTAAGTACAAACTCCATACTGGTTATGGATATAAAAAAACTTATCTTTGTAGGTGGATGTAAGGCACTATCTCTCCATAGAAACACAGACCAAGCAACTGGGAAACTAGTTAACCATGAACCAAAACAAAGTCTTACGTTATGACTGATGGATGATCCGAATGTAGAATCCATAAGACACGTTGCGCTAAGTGTTCACATGCACATGACCTATTGACATTAGTATAACTAGGATAATAAAAAATTATTTATACATTCTTGCTATTAAATAGAGTATGGATAAATCCCTCACCTCTGAACTGAGAAGGAGGCCCGAGAGGAGGTGACCCTATCGCCGCTCTCATTAGGCCCATGCTTAGTAACTTGCATTCACATACAAAGAATGCTAAAACTATGTATTTTAAAATGTAACTTGTTTTAAAGATAAAGAGAATGTGATTGTAAATATTACTTGCATTCTGAAATTGGGCCATGAGGGTGAAGCAAGATTATCCTAAGCTTTCACATATACCCTGACTTCACCTATCAACAAAATGACAGAGTCAGAATAACCCCAATTAATAATAAATGTAAATATTAAATTAACCACCCATAGAGGAAGAACTTACCTTGTTAAGATGTGTCGAGGGCCAAGGGTCGGCTCCTCTTGACTCTCCCCTCTTCCTCTGTCTGTGCAACAAGAAAAACGATGGTGTTAATTCTTGTTCAAGCTTAGAAAAACCTTTTAAAAATGAAATTACAAACTAAGATGGAAGTATTTCTTCCTTACCTATTCTTTTAAATCTTGCAGCATGCAAAGTCTTTGCTAGAACTCGAAGGAAGGCGACTGTATTCCTTTTTAACCTTACGATGAGCCCAGAATGGCCGAGGCTATAATGGCGATCACATTTTCAATTAATCCGCTGATAAGACCTCCTAACAAACTCAATATTTCATACCAATAACCAAACATTCCTTAACAGCCGTGAAGGGCAAGATTGGTGTAGGGAAGCCATGGAGCGAGTGAGCTTCATTAACATAAAAAACAAACAAACCAAATGAATGCATCAAAACCCCTTGTGATAACTTAATGCCACATTAAAACCCTATGAAAAACACTTGAATCAGATCATGACAAGTGGAGGGTCTATATCTACCTATGGCCACAATTCATGTGCTTAGCCAAGTCATTAAATGTGCCTAGTTGTGTTGTCAACTTGCAACAGGACTATGACATTAATTTTTAATATGGGCCATTTAAACTCTCAGTGTTGGAATCCACTTGTATCCCATCCAAAAATTTTACATCAAACCTTATATTATAAATTATCTCCCCCATGATGTGTAAATCCCACGGGCTGGGGCCTTGAACCACAATATAGGATTTATGGTTGTTACAAGCTCCCAACATAGTTTAATAAGCCATCATGCTAATAAACATTTATGTCACCACCGTTTCCAACAAAAACTCATAAGAGGGGTGGGTTAAACACAAGTTTAAACAAATAAATTGTAGCTAGGACTAAGCCTTAGGATTAGGCTTATGTCCTAAGTAATCAAACCATTACAATAATAAAATCATAGACTTAAAACATCACCTTGACGAAGCTTCAACCAAGTCTTTGCTACAAATGGAGACAACGCCAATGGAAGACACACCTTTTCATTCAAACGTTAACAAGTCGAGTTAAACTTATCCATGCATTTGAATAAAAATATTTAATTACGACCAATAAATTCATGTTACAAGAAGAATGAATAATAAATCATAAACATTTTTTTAATGGAAATTATGGGTTTGTGACACTAAGAAGCACTACTTAGAGATGATGACCAAGCTTTAGCTTCTCATGCCAGAAGAGGAAGAGGAAGACATCATTTCAATAAGGACTCATAAGGATTCTCATCCTCCTAAGAAGTTTTATAAGTATAAAAAGGGAAATTACAAGTAGAAAAACTCTCCTCTTATTAATGTTACCATTTTAATAAGATGGGGCACATTACCAAATATTCTCCATTAAGAAAAGAAGAATATAAGAGGAAGAATAACAAAACAAATCATGTTCATGCAACCGAAGAAGAAGAAGCTCCTAGGAAATTAGCAAAGAAAGAAATTAAAGAATATGTTTTATATAAGGTGAATTTCTCATGTGGCCAAGAGGAAAATCTATAGAAGATGTAGTTGTTATTGGTACATAAGAAGGTGGCTTATATAAATTGAAAGGCCACTTAGAGCAGTCTTGATTCAATATACTACAAGTCCATGTGAACTATGGCGTAGAAGGCTTGCTCACATCAACTACAAATACTTACCACATGTGAGAAAGGTAGTAACAAGTTTACCTTATTTGAATATTGATCATGAAGGACTATGTAAAGGATGTGTGAAAGAAAATAACATAAAGAATCCATTTTTCAAAAAGCAACACCAAGACAAAAGGAATATTGGAACTTTTCCACTCATATGTATGTGGTCCATTTCCTTCAACATATTTAAGTTGGTATGTATATTATGTCACATCATTGATGATTACTCTCGTAAGACTTGGGATCACTTTTAAAAATAAAAAGATAAAGTACTGGGTAAATTCAAGGCATTCAAAGCCTTGGTAGAGAATCTGTAAGAAAGAAAGATTAATATACCCATGTCAGATAATGGAGGAGAGTATCTTTCAATTGAATTTGAATACTTTTTCAAAGATGTCAGGATTAAGAGGGATCTTACCACTCCATATAATAATCCACAACAGAATAATGTTGCTGAAAGAAAGAACTGAACTATTATGGAAGCAGTGAAGACTATGATCCATGATCAAGATCTCCATATGCACTTATGGGATGAAGCAACAAGAACAACAGTGTATGTAGAAAACATAATATCTCATAGTGCACTTGGGTTCAAAACCCTCGAAGAGATGTTCAAAGGAAAGAAACCAGAAGTAAACCATCTCATGATATTTGGTTATCTAGTGTTTGTTCATAATCCAAAAGAAAAAAGAACCAAATTGGATCCTTCCGGAAAGAAATGAATATTTTTTGAATACTATGAGGTCTCCAAGGCCTTCATAATTTATTACCAGGTTACCATCATATGTAAATTTAGTAGGGTTTAAACCTTTGATGAAGATGCATCTCTCAAGAAATCCAGAAAGTGACAGTTTGAAGAAGTATATGAAGAAGTTTTAACTCTTAGAGTTGCAAAACCAATGGAAGAAGTTTCACTTTATCTTGATGAAGAGATTCCAAAAGACCATTATATGTTGGAGCCCCAAGAACCTCCATGCATGACTATCTCTCGGAAGAGAAAGACATATTGGGATCAATAAATTATTCAAGATGCAGAGAAGTATGTCGCTCCAGAAGGCTCCATGAGACAAAGCAAGAAGCCAAATCCATTTTCACGTTGTGTGGCTTTGATGTGTGATCTTGTAGATAAAGAGCCTACTTTCTTTAAAGAAGTCGTTCAAAAGAAAGAATGGTAGAAGGCAGGGATGATTTTAAGCAACCATTCTTCTTTAAAAGTGTAAAAATGTTGTCGAATCTTACCAATTCTTAAAACATCAAATATAAAATATTTGGTGATATTTTTATAAAAAAAATTCAATTTCTAAGGATTTTATATCATTTATATAATAATTTGGTGATTTTTAGAGTGAAAAAAGTTCACCCCATCAAAATTGGGCGAAATAGGGCTTCAAAAAATGCAAATCGGTGAATCTTTTTTCGGAGGAAAACATGGGAAAACAACCCATGGGATAAATTTCGCCCCTAAAATTATTATTGGTAGAAGCCATGATGGAATAATACCAATCCATAATGAAGACTTATGTGTGGGATGTAGTTCCCAAACTAGAATGTAAATATGTGGTATCTTCCAAATGGACATACAAGATAAAACATGCAACTGATGGAAGTATTGAAAAATACAAAGCTAGAATTATGGATCGTGGATTTTCTCAAAAGGAAGGAATCAATTATGAAGAGACGTTTTCTCCCATAGAAAGGTACACTTCTATTAGAACCAGCATGCCACTTGCAACCAAGATGAAGCAGAAGTTACACCATATGGATGTCAAAACAACTTTCCAAAATGGTGTTATTGAAGAAGAAGTGTACATATAAAATCCACAAGGATATGAAGTTGAAGATATAAAGACACATGTTTTCAAGTTAAAGAAGGCTCTTGTATGGTTTGAAGCAAGCTCCAAGAGCTTGGTATGAAAAAATTGATAGTTTTTTGACAAGCTTGGGCTTTACCAAAAGTAAAGTTGATCCTAACCTTTACTTCAAGGTTATGGATGATGAACCTTACATATTACTGTTGTACATGGATGATTTGTTCTTGACAGGTAACGAGAAGCAAATATCGGAGTGTAAGAAGTATCTCATTGCAGAATTTGAGATGAAAAACCTTGGCTTGATGTACTATTTTCTAGGTCTTGAAGTACGACAAAGCCCGGAAGGAATCTTCCTTAACCAAGGGAAGTATGCAGTAGAAATCTTGAAAAGGTTTGATATGTTGGAATGTAAAGACATGGCCACACCCATGGATACAAATTTGAAGTTTCTAGTTGATTCTTCGTCAGAGTTAGTGGACGTGACACTATACATATAGAATAATTGTTTTGTTGATGTATCTAACAAATACCAAGCCTGATATATGTTTTGTTGTGAACACCTTGAGTCAGTATTTGGTTAGACACAAACCTGTTCACCTTGTAGATACAAATCATGTTATGAGATACCTTAAAGGTACAATAGACTATGGTATTAGTTGTACTGGAGATCATGACTTCATATTGTACGACTAAACAAATTCAGATTGGGTAGAAAATGTCTCAGACAAAAAGAGGACTTAAGGTGGATGTTTCTATCTGGGGTTATCAATGATTTCAGGGCTAAGAAGGAAGCAGTCCAATGTTTCTCTCAACACTATAGAAACGGAATATATTGCAGCTTGTTCCACCACTTGTGAATCCATATGGCTTCAGAATTTGTTATCAATTCTATTCGATATGTAGATGGATTCCACCATGATTCTATGTGATAACCAAAGCTGTATGAAGATGACAAAGAACCCATTTTTCCATGATAAGATGAAGCAAATAGAAATCCATTATTTTTACATTTGTGACATGGTGTAGAAGGAAGTTGTAAAGCTCCAATATGTGAGCACAAATGAGCAGGTTGCAAATGTGTTGACTAATCCTCTTGGTATCTTGATCACAACGGGTAGCTCAGTTGGGATTTATCAACCTTAGAATTTATCTCGTAATTCCAAAAGGGAGGATCATCTTAAATGTTGATCATTAGAATTGATCCCATAATTCTGAAAGGAAGGATTGTCTTAAATGTTGATCATTAGACTTGATCCTGTAATTATGAAAGGAAGGATCATCTTAAATGTTGTTCATTAGACTTGATCCCATAATTTTGAAAGGAAGGATCTTCTTAAATGTTGATCGTTAGACTTGATCCCGTAATTCTGAAAGGAAGGATTGTATAAGATGTTGGTTGTTGGACTTGATCCCATAATTACAAAAGGAAGGATCATCTGAGTACATGTGCACATATGTGTTAGTTGTGATTAGTATTGGTGGTTCTGTAAAGACTTGATCCTATAATTTTGAAAGGAAGGATTGTCTGAGCACCACATATGTTGTTGGAATTGATTCCATAATTCCGAAAGGAAGGATCATCCATGTTGGTTGTTGATACACTTGCCTCATTATGCTTCCATAGATGCTCATGCTCCAACTTTGAGTTTTTGATGATATGGTGTTATACATGTCGCATGTAGATGATGATGTTGATATTATTCCATCTTTATGCTAATGAGTTGTCCTCGTGTTGTCGTTGTTGTTGATGTATTCGTTTTTACAATGATGTGATGATGATACTTAGGATCTGTATAGAAGATGTTGATGGTGATAATTCAACTTTGTACTAAAGATGTTGATGATGATGTTCCAGTAAGTTGCTCCAGTTTTTTATATTGATGTTGTTGAGAAAAAACTTTCGATGATTTATAGATGTACTAGTCAATGTTCCAAATGATGTTGTTGATGATGCCTCCTCCTCCCTCCTTCTGATGACGTTGTATAGAGACACACCTATTGATGATGATGTTGTCAGTAGAATACCCTTCTTGTTAAGGGGGAGTGTTGAAATAATGTAATTACGAAGAATATTCTACTTGTATTTTATATTATTCCTCCTTTTAGGGATGATTTCTCTCATATCAGATATGTCATTGATGTAATTGGTTAAGTAAGAGTTGAGGTAAAACCTATTTTGTAATTCGAGGGAATAGTCCCCAAAAGAACAATTGTAAAATGTAATTTTGAGTGTCCCTAGGAGAGGTTGACCTAGTAAGGTCATGATGAAGTCGAACTAGATAGGTAAATGTCACCAACATGAATGAGTATAAATAGGGAGGCATCCTCCTTCATTTGACACACACATCTCACTCAAGCATTTCACAAGAGAAGAAGAAAGACAACAAAGGAGGAGGAGGATTTTTCTTGGCTCTTGGTTTTAGGGTTCTCTCTCTCTCTCTCTCTCTTATGAGACTTGTTCTTTGGGAATTGTACTTTGGTAATTGTTGGCCCTAGCAAAATTAGGCAAAATTCAGCAAGAATTATGCTTGGAAAAGTGAATATCCTAGTCGCGCAACATAGGAATCTACGATGGAGAAAGAGATACAGCAGAAGAAGTTTGCAACAAAAGGGAAAGTATGACAGAAGGAACTGTGAGGGAAGAAGTTTGCAACAAAAGGGAAGATACGACAAGATCAGCCATGATGGAAGGCACCACGATACAAGGCATGCAAATATTTAAAAGGACAACATGAGATATTGTGGGTAAGAAGTCGACTAGATTCATGCGTGATTTAGCGAATAAAGCATCTTTGTATTTTGGGCCGATAGTGCCTACTAACAGTTGTAACGGAAATGAATGAGAATAGGAATGGAAACCTATCAGTTAGCATAATGAAGTCAACATATTACAACATGTAAGAGTCTATATAAGGGAAAACCCAAGCTGTGTGCGGGTTACATAGTTACACACTTAGACAATTACTTCCTGGTCTGTCTGTGTTTGTCGTGGTTTTCTGTTGAAGAGTCAAAGATTTGTAGAGTTGTAGAGAAGAGTGAGTCGATCCAGGCTGTGTGTGGATCAACAATAGAGTGACGGAGAGGAAAAATTTCAGAGACCTCATTTTGGCAGTTACCCATAAGAGATATCTCGGATGAGACTGCATCTATGTCGCAGGTGCTACTAACCGTGCCCTTCTCTATTGAATTGATATCTTGGGCTTTGTTGACAAACAAAAAAGGGATTGAACCTGGGTAGAAGGGAGAAACACCAACAGTAATGTATATTGAGGAAGTTTTTGCTTGGTTTTATTCCCCATGAGGCTTTCTAGGGATATATTGTTATGTACCTTGTGATTGTGTATTTTCTTAGATCCTCTTTATGGTGTTGTTGTGAAAATATATTAAATGCTCATGAAATTGGAAATTAAGCTATAACAACATAT
>LPNX010538479.1:139605-151578 GCA_001517045.1 Pseudotsuga menziesii
TGGATGTGCATGTGTGTGTGTAAGAGAGATAGAGAGAGAATGGGGAGGTGGTGTGTTAGGGAGATGAGGAGGGGGGGTTAGAGGTAGGGAGAGGAGGAGGAGAGGAGGTTAGTAAGAGTTATGGGGGAGAGAGGGGGTTAATATGAGTTAGGGGGAATATGGTGGTGAGAGAGAGATAGAGGAGAGTGGGTGTTAGTGGTAGTGGGAGACATATGGATGTGTGTGTGTGTGTGTGTGTGTGTGTGTGTGTGTGTGAGAGAGAGAGAGAGAGAGAGGATAAATGGTTAATGAGAGTTAGGTACAAATGTAGTTACTTACAGATGAATATTCCAGATGTAGTTACTTGCAGATGGAGTTACTTGTAGAAGAATAGTCCAAAAAGTGTGCTATATGGATAGGGATAGATGTAGTTACTTGCAGATGAATAGTCCAAAAAATGTGTGGTGGCAATAACAAGCTTACTATCTCTTGAGTTTGATATTACATGCAAGAGACCCTCAACAAACTCTTAGATAGAAATTTGTGTAGTTTTAGGATGCCGATTCAACCTTTCTAAGGATCTGAATTTATAATTTCCTTCTATGTAGATTCAAGAATGGATTAATATTTGGCGGCACTTCCAATATCCTTAGACCATTTGGTCAGCCATGGTATGTTCGAATCCTTTGACAAAAGATAAATTCTTCTGTACAAAGCAACATTTGATACACTTGCCAAATTAGTGTTGTTTGAAGAACTTACATACTTCAACAAAGGAACATATGTTGGTGAGTTGAAAGTCCCTTCCAATTTTCAACAATAAAACAAAGAATTTCAATGTACATATTTGCAGGCTAGTATTTGAACCAACCATATGACCAAATATAGGGAGAATACCAATTGTCGGACATGTTAACCACGCCAAAAAAATAAAGTTGTTAAAACTATTGTTTATCAAGGATGGACAATATGTACATTACAAGAAAAGAAATGACTATGGTCACTTTGTTGGCTTCTTATCCCTTACCACCCCTGAATGTCTCTCCCTTCATCCCTTTCTTTCTAACCCATTAACACCCCCACCCCTTTCTCTACCTCTAACCCCTTACCACACCCTGCCCCTTTCTCTACCTATAACCCCATAGCACCCCTTTCCCCTTTCTATGCCTCTCAATTGTTACCAACCCTTCTCCCTTTACCTTTAACCCCTTATCACCCTGAATTCTTTTTAATATTATAATTGAAAAATAATAAAATTAATGTTATAATCAACAAATAACGAAATTATTGTTATAATCGGAAAAATAATAAAATCATAAATTTATAAATCATAGGCACATTTGATAAAACTACAATGCATGCATGTTTTGTTTTGGCGGACAAAATATTTGAATTTAAACAAAACACGTTCCCATTCCTTGGCACTATGGCGAAACCTACACATGTGCTAGCATGAAATTCCTATGCCTATGTGTCTGCTTCATACTTTGCCTTTAATTCATCATGCATGTGCCTTGGAGTATGATAAATCATGGCTAATTGAGCATTACATCCAATTTTTCAATATGCCCATGTTTATCCACTGGTTAGAGTATGCTACACACCATCGTTTTAAAGGTTGCACCCACACTAGGCGTACTATTTTCGAGGTTTGATGGGGGAGAAATAGCAGTGCACTAGTACTAGTTGATCTATATATGTCTATCAATTTTCCTAAGTTGATTCCATTATTTAAGCACTCAAAGGTTGCACCCACAAAAACATATACCTTGCAATTTGTCCTAAAAATAAAAAGTGCTCGTTAAAAAGATCAAACTTTAGATAGTAAAGAATATTTTCAAAATAAAAAATTTATATATTCAAAAACATCATTCAATTTCCTACATTTCATAGTTTTACTCATAGCAAGGTTCATTGTGTATGTGTCTCAAAATATCCATGTAAGTTGAGGGATGCATGTTTTTTCAATTTTCTATTGCATCTAACCTGTGAAAAGAGACCATCATGAACCTGCACACACCCTAAATTATATATACATAGAAAAATCAATGAAATATGTGTTTGATGCACATTGTTCTTGGGATGGTTCTTCATTTGCTTTAAATCATCTCCTTGTACATTGTTTCTTACATCCCTTCCAACATATTTTGGATATCATGTTGACTGTCCTTTGGAATTTTATCAATCTTCTTAGAAAATTATAAAAAAAAACTCATAAAAAATGGATTAGTGTTTGTATGAAAATAAATATAGCAAAGATGTCATTTTGGTATATTTTTACTAACATATTACAAAAAGACATGTTTATAAATTATTTTTTTAATTGATTATTTGTTGTTATTTTCATATTTTTTCCAATGCAAGTCTCCCAAGTCTACTCCATCATTGCCGGGGAAATGGTTGATGTACTTTTATGTGCAACCACATTCTTGGGAGTTATTGGATTGTTTTTTGTATAGTAAGTGAAAAGAAGAGAGATAGAGGAGTGTGGGGAGACCTATGGATGTGCGTGTGTGTGTGTAAGAGAGAGAGAGAGAGAGAATGGGGAGGTGGTTTGTTAGGGAGAGGAGGAGGGGGGGTTAGAGGTAGGGAGAGGAGGAGGAGGGGAGGTTAGTAAGAGTTATGGGGGAGAGAGGGGGTTAGTATGAGTTAGGGGGAATATGGTGGTGAGAGAGAGATAGAGGAGAGTGGGTGTTAGTGGTAGTGGGAGACATATGGATGTGTGTGTGTGTGTGTGTGTGAGAGAGAGAGAGAGAGAGAGAGAGAGAGAGAGAGGGTTAATGAGAGTTAGGTACAAATGTAGTTACTTACATATGAATATTCCAGATGTAGTTACTTACAGATGAATATTCCAGATGTAGTTACTTGCAGATGGAGTTACTTGTAGAAGAATAGTCCAAAAAGTGTGCTAGATGGATAGGGATAGATGTAGTTACTTGCAGATGAATAGTCCAAAAAATGTGTGGTGGCAATAACAAGCTTACTATCTCTTGAGTTTGATATTACATGTAAGAGACCCTCAACAAACTCTTAGATAGAAAGTTGTGTAGTTTTAGGATGCCGATTCAACCTTTCTAAGGATCTGAATTTATAATTTCCTTCTATGTAGATTCAAGAATGAATTAATATTTGGCGGCACTTCCAATATCCTTAGACCATTTGGTCAGCCATGGTATGTTCGAATCCTTTGACAAAAGATAAATTCTTCTGTAGAAAGCAACATTTGATACACTTGCCAAATTAGTGTTGTTCGAAGAACTTACATACTTCAACAAAGGAACATATGTTGGTGAGTTGAAAGTCCCTTCCAATTTTCAATATAAAACAAAGAATTTCAATGTACATATTTGTAGGCTAGTATTTGAACCAACCATATGACCAAATATAGGGAGAATACCAATTGTCGGACATGTTAACCACGCCAAAAAAATAAAGTTGTTAAAACTATTGTTTATCAAGGATGGACAATATGTACATTACAAGAAAAGCAATGACTATGGTCACTTTGTTGGCCTCTTATCCCTTACCACCCCTGAATGTCTCTCCCTTCATCCCTTTCTTTCTAACCCATTAACACCCCCACCCCTTTCTCTACCTCTAACCCCTTACCACACCCTGCCCCTTTCTCTACCTATAACCCCATAGCACCCCTTTCCCCTTTCTATGCCTCTCAATTATTACCAACCCTTCTCCCTTTACCTTTAACCCCTTATCACCCTGAATTCTTTTTAATATTATAATTGAAAAATAATAAAATTAATGTTATAATCAACAAATAACGAAATTATTGTTATAATCGAAAAAATAATAAAATCATAAATTTATAAATCATAGGCACATTTTATAAAACTACAATGTGTGCATGTTGTGTTTTGGCGGACAAAATATTTGAATTTAAACAAGACACGTTCCCATTCCTTGGCACTATGGCGAAACCTACACATGTGCTAGCATGACATTCCTATGCCTATGTGTCTGCTTCAGACTTTGCCTTTAATTCATCATGCATGTGCCTTGGAGTATGATAAATCATGGCTAATTGAGCATTACATCCAATTTTTCAATATGCCCATGTTTATCCGCTGGTTAGAGTATGCTACACACCATCGTTTCAAAGGTTGCACCCACACTAGGCGTACTATTTTTGAGGTTTGATGGGGGGAAATAGCACTGCACTAGTACTAGTTGATCTATATATGTCTATCAATTTTCCTAAGTTGATTCCATTATTTAAGCACTCAAAGGTTACACCCACAAAAACATATACCTTGCAATTTGTCCAAAAAATAAAAAGTGCTCGTTAAAAAGATCAAACTTTAGATAGTTAAGAATATTTCCAAAATAAAAAATTTATATATTCAAAAACATCATTCAATTTCCTACATTTCATAGTTTTACTCATAGCAAGGTTCATTGTGTATGTGTCTCAAAATATCCATGTAAGTTGAGGGATGCTTGTTTTTTCAATTTTCTATTGCATCTAACTTGTGAAAAGAGACCATCATGAACGTGCACACACCCTAAATTATATATACATAGAAAAATCAATGAAATATGTGTTTGATGCACATTGTTCTTGGGATGGTTCTTCATTTGCTTTAAATCATCTCCTTGTACATTGTTCGTTACATCCCTTCCAACATATTTTGGATATCATGTTGACTGTCCTTTGGAATTTTATCAATCTTCTTAGAAAATTATTAAAAAAAACTCATAAAAAATGGATCAGTGTTTATATGAAAATAAATATAGCAAAGATGTCATTTTGGTATATTTTTACTAACATATTACAAAAAGACATGTTTATAAATTATTTTTTTAATTGATTATTTGTTGTTATTTTCATATTTTTTCCAATGCAAGTCTCCCAAGTCTACTCCATCATTGCTTGGGAAATGATTGATGTACTTTTATGTGCAACCACATTCTTGGGAGTTATTGGATTGTTTTTTGTATAGTAAGTGAAAAGAAGGTATATACATTTAGACATAATATTATAAAAGTTCTCAAATCAATTCCCACTCTATTGGAAATATCTAACAAAATTTCCTCACATAAAAGAACACCAACACAATCATACAACTCAAAAGAACAAAATTTCTCTATTTCAAAGTTCTCTTTGAAATTACATTACATTTCCATTATTTAATTACTATTGTTTATATTAGTAGGCTATGACCTATTGTTTATATTAGTCGGCTATGACCTATGGTTGACTAAGACTTTCATTTTAATTGTATTCTTTATCTATATATATTTAAAGAATAAGGTATGCTCATTTATCTTTACTTAAAAACCATGTAAAAGTCACTAAGACTTAGGATTAGTATATAATATTATTGCCGGTTATAAAACACCCCCGAAACTTAAACCAACGCATGGCAGGAGCGAAGTTAGGGTTTGAGAATAGCCTGACGGCCTTGGAAATGATATGGCAACAACCATTTCCTCGCAAGAACCCTCCCGTAGGATTTAAAAATCTGGGCAATACGTGCTATCTGAACAGCGTACTTCAGTGTTTAATTTACACGCCTCCTCTCGCAAATTTTTGCCTAAGCAAGCAGCATTCTTCTGCATGCGAAGCTTCTAACGGGAACGGGAATTGTCCCCTTTGCTTGGTGGAGAACCGGATAGTGACGTCTCTAAATAGTACCATTCCAGTGGACGCTCCTGTGAAGATCCATAGCTCTTTAAAGCTCTTCGCTAAACATTTTCGGTCTGGAAGGCAGGAAGATGCTCACGAATTTCTCCGTTACCTGATCGAGGCCTGCAACGATGTCTGTGTTAAGCTGAACAAAGCAGGGAATAGTGAAGGAGACAACGCATCAAAGCGTGAGCTTGATACCATTGTTAAACATATTTTCGGCGGTGTGTTGCAAAGCCAAGTCAAGTGCCTTTCCTGCGGAGCAGAGTCGAACAAGATGGACGATATTATGGATATCAGCCTTGAGATATTGCAGGCAAGCTCCTTGAAGGAAGCCTTTTCTGGTTATTTTCAGTCAGAACTGCTCGATGGAAACAACAAGTACCGCTGTGGAAAGTGCAATAAGTTGTCCACAGCACGCAAGCAATTGTCAATCTTTCAAGCTCCTAATGTTCTAGTCATCCAACTTAAGAGATTTGAGAACATACGTGGTGGAAAAATAGATCGCAAGATTATTTTTGAGGAGCACTTAGCACTTTCTGGCCATATGTGCAGAGACACTCAGGATGTGCAATCAGATTATACTCTTTTTGGTACCATTGTCCATGCAGGTTCCTCACAGTGCTCTGGTCATTATTATGCATATGTGAAGGATCCAAATTCTCAATGGTATTGCTGTAACGATTCCCGTGTTTCTTCTGCCACTTTACAAGAAGTCTTATCCGAGAAAGTATACATGTTGTTCTTTCTTCGGAGCTGCAATCCAAGAGCAAAAGGAGCTGGCAAAGATATTACTCCTTCCAATGGGGTGATACCCACAAATGCAAATGACAATGGTATGAATGTTTCCCCAAAAGAAATTAGGTCATCCGTATCATCAAATTCATCTGTTGGCAATAGTGGTTTGTCTCAAGTGCATCCGGAATCACAGAAGATAATTATTGCAAGCCTGAAGTCATGTGGTGGTTCTCAAGCTAGGAAGGGTGTTGTCATTGCAAATGGTAATGACATGATCTCTAAGCCTCCTTTTACAATGAGACTGGAAAAACATGAGAGTTCTGGAAAAAGGATATCTAAGAGGAGTAATGTCAAGAAAGCTCAAAAATTGGTTCAAAGACAGCATTCAAAATCCATTTCTGAGTCTGACAATGGAAGATTGTGCTCTTTGGCTTCCAAGTCATCTTCGTTCAACAGTCGTTCTGATTGCCGTGCTGGGAAAACAGATAGTGAAAGTTGTGTTACTGACAGTAAAGATGGTGATTTATTGGCAGCAGATCTTCCTGTTGTTGAGAGGAAGCCTGGAATTAGCAATGACTCTCTTGCAGCCACAGATAGATTGGTGAAACTGAAGACTGCAAATGGTACATCTAATTCGTATAGCCAAGCTGAATCTAATAGCTTCAATCGCAAACGCAACATGGTAAAAGATGATCGAAGGTCTTTGTCTATTGGAAATGAGAACTCTTCAGAAGAAAAACTGTTCTCTAAGAGACGACGACGAGAAGAATATGAAAATGAGTACACAAGGATTAGCCATATTAACCAGGGAAATGATCCATCAGAGCACAATGTGGAATCCAGAAGGAATACTGAAGCGAACGATGAAGATCACAAAGTCTCTGAGCTTGATAAGTTGAAACAAATGCTTTTACAGGAAGCACGTCAATATTTACAATCATGTGGCTGGTGTCAAGATGTACGGGAGACCATGCGAGAGAGAAAGAGGATCCGCGTAGATCAGACTAGCAATCACACTGACTTAAGAAAGTTGTTAATAGGTGATGTCAAGGATTCTTTTATTCGGCAAATTCCCGAGTCACTCAAGGAACAACTTATAAATCGCCTTGGTTCATTCTTGAGAGGAAAGCAGTGACTAGGAATCGAATTCTCTCGACCTCTTTCGTTGGGTCTAGCCTTTCTTACAATTATCTTTTGTAAATTATATTTCAAATATTTTCAAATTATTCATCACTAAAATAAATATTGAATATAAATTTTATAAATTTAAAATTAAATTAATTTCTAAATAATCTTTCAATATTATATAATTTTTTTTAAATTTGTATAACTTTTTACATCATAGGGTATATTTAAACACTATAGGGTATATTTGCTGTTTATTTAATTTACTTAATTTGAAAATGTAATCTATAGTTTAAGGTAGTTAGTTTTATATATTGAAATATATAGTATGACTTGGCCATCCATGCATGCCATAATCAAAGGGAAGAGTTATGGGTTATGGAGGTCACACAGTGGTCTTTATATGTTTATTTCTATTATTACAATTTGTAGTTTTTAGAGTATTGGTTCACCATCTTTAGCCAACTAGGTCTATTTCCTTTTGGGTGCTAGCCTCATCCATGTCATACATGTGAGATACTACTAATTAGTTCCATTTTGATTTAGGCAAAGAAGGGCACCATCAAAGTGGTGAACCCCAACTTGCATCTACCCACAATGTTTTTTGACATATTAACATGTGCATAATATGTTTAATCATTGGCCATCTAATGTGATTTTACTAGTTGCTTCAACTATGCATGCCTAATTTTGGTTTTCCATGTCTATTCTACCAAATGATCTTCACAAAACGTTGAGCCTTGTGGTATACAATGGCGATCAGTTTAAAAATTTGTTTAGCGCTCGACTAGCAATATTGTTTTGAGCTATCTACGGTAGCTAGAGTTGGAACAATTTTGTATTCAAGCGACCTAATAGTGGCATGCTTGTTTCAAAGCAAGAAAACATAGAGGTGCATCCTCTATTTTACATGTTTACCTAAACTTCTAGCCATCAGTCAGTCGATAGCAGTTAATTGACATTCTCTAGTAGTTCATCTCTACTTTCCTTTGATTTGATTCTTTGATCAGAGATATTAAATTGAGATCTTGTGCTAAATTCAAGAATAGAGCTCTCTCCCAAATGATTTTATATCCTTACTCTCAAAGAATAAATAAACCAAGTTGTGATCGTTTAGAACTGTAATAATTGCTTTACATCTCTAAACTATGATCTCTACACAGGGTCATTTATAACTTTGCTAGAAATTAGATCGTTAATCATGGCAATGAATTTGTCTACCGTGAATTTTCTCTAAGAAAGTTTGAATAACCCCACAGCCAGTTGTTGCACCGAGAGAAGCAAGGTGCTCTCCAACCCAGTATGGGGGAGATCTTGTCACGTTAGTCACGTTATGCTAGCCGACACAAATAAAAAATATTAAAAAATACAAAAATACAAAATATAAATTGTACATATACTTAAATAAAATATAAAAATAAATGAAATAACATAGATCCATTTTAAACCCAGATCTATCAAGTACCTAGTGGGATCCAAATGGTAAAAAAATGTACAACTCAAGAAATTGGATCCCTCTCGGTGCTTGATAGATCTAGGTTTAAAATGGATGTATGCTAGCTTACCATACAACTCGAAAATTCTAATTATTCATTGTGTAAAGTTTGTTTTGGATATATTCTTAATCTTTTACCAGTATATTTGCTAGATTGTTATATGGTTTATTTGTAATATTTTTCTTATATTTCAATTTTGATCCATATGAGATAATATAGAAATTAAAACATATACATAAATTAGCAATGTATAGTGATATATAAAACTTGAGGGTGCTTGCACGAAGTTGGTTCCACTTTTTAGTGCCACTTTAGAAAGCGAAAACTCACATCCAAAATGTAAATCTATAATGCATATGTGTTATTGATGCTACGCTCGGAAAACCCGAGCCCAAAATCGAGGCTAAGGTTAGTTAGCCAATATCGCATGTGCAATATATCACACTTGCATTTTTAAAGAGTTACAAATCGCAAGTGTGATAGATCACACTTGCAATTTGTAAAACCATATTAAAAAAAAACCAAGGCACACGACCTCAATTTCTTATTTGCAAAACACTGAGGGCCGCGATATCGAGACAACGAAAAACCACACCATCGATTTGAGTTTGAAAATTTGGAGGCGCCTTTGGAGGATAATTTGCAAGGGCCAATTCAAAACTTGGATCCAATGGAAGGTTTAAGTACTCATTTACTTCATAATTGCTTTCAAATTTTGTTTGTTTTTGTTAATTTTATAGTTTTTATATTTGTTAAAATGAATTTAATAAAAAAGTTTGAATTAAATCAAACAATGATATATTAAAACAAATTTTAATTTGTTGTTTTAATCTTAATAGATAACATAAATGTTGAAGGTAATGTGTTAAAATGAACTCACTAATAACCCAAACCCAAACCCAAACCCAAACACAAAGCCAAACACGAAGGGGGGAACAAGACCGGAATTTAGAGATTCTGGCTCGTTTGGGTGCATTGAGGCGCTTTAGTTCATTGTTTAGAGGGGGGGGCATTTGAGACAATCATTAGCCGAGGCATTGGATACCATAACAAACACAATTGCCAATGCCCAGGGAGCACTGTACGTACAACATTAGCTCGTACAGAGAATCCATGAGGCAATATTATTCCTATGGTTTGAGATATAAAGACAAAAAAACTAAAGATAACCAAAGACCAATTTTTTTCATTATTCCAGGACCCTAGCACCGGATTGGTTCCACCCACCAGTCGAGCACACATTTCCATAGACTAGTGTGTGGAACCAAATGTGAAAGCCAATTGGATGGATTGTTTGTACACGGTCTTCAATGAAGACCCTCATGGGAATAGAGACATCCCTTTCTATTTATTGAGGAAGTTGTATGCAGAATTTATCTTGGGGAAACATGTTAACTATTTTGATATTTTAGAGTTACAAAGTATGGGTCATGGGATGCCCCAAGATAGGGAAGGGGCTAGGAGTGATCCTAACTGTGTGCCACGCCCTCCACGCACACCAAAATCCCGTCGGGTATATCCTCATGTCAGTCCTGTGATTGATGATACACATGAGGCCTTATTCGACTAGGCAGATACATTGCTTCAACATGGGACTGTTGTCCAAGACAACGTAGGCCATGTTGAATTTTCATATGCTTAACTAAGACATCAGTATATCATTTCATTTTTCATAATAAAAGCATACAAAACAGGATCATTGAAAGAAACAGTATCACAAGAACAACATAGATTTATCCTGGGAAAACCCTAAAGGGAAAAACCCAGCAAAAGCTTCCTCAATATAGATGCCCCAAAAAGGGAAAAAGGTAAAACCAACAAGGAGATCAAAAACCTGATTCTCCTCCTTCTCCAACAACTCCTCTCCTCCACAAGTGCGCTATTCCAAGTGAGTGTGTGTGTCTCAAGTGAGGAGCACTACACCTCTATTTGTATTCATCCGTTCACTTAAAGTTTACTCAATTAACATGTCGAATTAAGTTAACTCATGTAGGCTCGAGTTACACATGTAGGCTCAAGTAACCACACTGGGGTGCTGATGACCCACCTTTACAATTTGAGGGGACTACCTCATGACTCTTATTAGTTCTTCCGATTAGGAGCATCGAGGTACAATGAAATACAAATGGTTCCCCCGGTTGGACCATCGGGGACCACAAAAGATACATAAATAATATTCTTCGAAGTTACAATATTTCAACACTCCCCCTTAATGAGAAGGGTATTCTACATCAACAACAACAAGAATAGAGATGGGGGAAATCATCAACATCAGTAGGGTAACACATCTATAAATCATTGGAAGCTTTTCAACATCATGTAGTCTTCATCTTCAATCTTCAATCTTCATCATCGGCAACATCTTCAGTCTTTGATCAACAACATCTTCAGCATTTTGATCTTTCAATTAGCAACGACATCTTCAGCACTTGGATCTTTTGATCAGCAACATCTTCAGCATTTTGATCTTTCAATTAGCAACGACATCTTCAGCACTTGGATCTTTTGATCAGCAACATCTTTAGCACTTTGATTGTCCGATCAACAACAACATCTTCAGCATTTGAACTTTCGATCAGCAACATCTTCAGCACTTTGATTTTTCGATCAGCAACAACATCTTCAGCATTTTGTCCTTTTGATCAGCAACATCTTCAGCATTTTTACTTTTCGATCAACAACAACATCTTCAGCACCTTGACCTTTCGATTAGCAGCAACATCTTCAGTACTTTGACCTCTCGATCTGTAGCAACATCATCATCATCATATTCTGATTTATCGATCATAATCATCTACATAGAAACATCATCATCATACTCTGATATTTTGATCAGAAACATCATAATTATAGTGCATCATCATCATCATACTATGATATTTTAGATCAATACGTCATCATCATCATACTCTGATCTTTCGATCAGTATGTCATCATCATCATACTCTGATCTTTCGATCAGTACGTCATCATCATCATACTCTGATCTTT
>LPNX010538479.1:157407-214907 GCA_001517045.1 Pseudotsuga menziesii
ATTTTGTTTTCGAACGAGCGACCTTCTTCACTAGTGCATATAGAAATCCTTTTATCCCATTGTCATTTGTTCGACCCACTGGTTACACATCTCTTCATGACCCCCAGGTATATTTATATATTGATTTTTGTACATGAAAGTATCTTTTTCTTTGTTGCCCCCATTGATGTGCTGACATTGACATATATATTATTTTATGCAGCTTGATAGTGAGCAAGTGGTGCTTGAAGAGCACCCAATTGGGGTCGCTACTAGTGAGGAACCATGACCCACCATAACTTACTCACGTACAGTAAGTAAAAATGTTATATTGGTTTGAAATTTGAACAAATGTACATAGAATTATTATAGGTTGGTAAACTAATTTACAAATTTTGGTTTGTCTATAGTCTCCGCTAATGAGATCTGTCCCTCTTGTTCAGCGTTGGGGATCACCATTGAGCAACTGGAAAAGAAAGATAGACTTCTCAAAAGACATTGACAATGGCAGTGAAAGGGGGCATAAATAGAATAAAGCTATAGGGGGGATGCATACATGTAACTTTTTGTTTGTATACACACAGATGTATAGTTTGATCCACTATTTTGTATTATGGCCATGTGGCATGCCAATTTTTGTAACATTATTTGTATACATATATAATATAAAGCCAGGTTCAAATTTATACATATGGTTGACTTGATTTTGGAACATGATATTTATTATATATCTTTCATTTTAAGTATGCGTTTAATTAAAATGTTAATGTGTGGTTCACCTATGTGATATTATGATATTATAGACCTTATCATGACATATCATACTGACTATTTGAAGATTTCCAATACTTCAAGTAAGAATTTACGACTCATACAACTAAGATCAAGTAACCATTAAGTAAGTCATGGGAGATAATCACTAGACACCATAACCATAACCATAACCATACCATACACTACCTAAATTCCATACGCTAACATCATAACACTGACATCATAACATCATAGCCATATCACTAACATCATAACATCATACATGTGTTTCTACTTCTAAGTCATACATGCATGTGAACTTCCATGTGTGATCCATGTTAAGCCCTATTCATTTTGTTTCATATATGTGCATAGCCTACTTATGGCCTTTTGGTTTCTACTTAAATGATACTAACCAATATAATGATCTAAACCAAAAGATCATAACATCATACCATACTAACATACCATACCATACTAATATACCATACCATACCCTACAATACTAACATCATACCATACTAACATATCATACCATAATAATATACCATACCATACCATACAATACTAACATACCATAGCATCATACCATACCATACCATACCGTACTAACATCAAACCACACACTAACATCATAACATCATAACCATACCATGTACACCATCCTAGACTACCCTAGAACCTTACCCTACCATCTTTACCTCAAACTACAAATTCTGAGTTTAAATCATTTATTTATTGTTGCTTTATAAACTGTGGAAATTGAACCAGGTGATAGATTAATTTTACTCACAACAATTAACAATTGATCATGCAAAATCACTCACAAAAGAGACTGAAATTGGAGCTGAACACTAAACTGTATTAAATCAGTGTACAATAGCCAACCCTGTAATAACATAGGTTGCTGAATAAATAACATACATCATGGATTCGAATGCATGAGGAGCAATTCGAATCTAGCATAAAGCAGGCTTACTAAAAATAAGCAAATCCCCTATAGGTGTAAAAAGCTGATCCCAAATCTGTCATGGAGCTCACGAATTAGAAAAATGGCTTAGGCAAGCTAAAGAGTGGTGGAATGGCGGCTCATACATGCTTTTGCATTGAGAAAAGAGTGGAGGATGAAGAGGACAAAAAACTAGTTCAGCTCACCTAGCCTAGCTTTTCTATTTGCCTTAAAACACTGAAAAAGCAGGGAATAAAGTAGAAAAAGCAGAAGGGCGCCTAGGAGGCCAGGAATAAAGCAGATTTGATTCCTTGGGATTTCCCATGTGCTACATGAGTCAAATGAGGCAAGTTTGACAACTATGGATAGGTAAAAGACAACTTGCACAAGGTGAGACACATGAACTAGTCTAATAAGACAGAAATAATTAAATTAATGTCTAAATGGGTAAACTATGGGTTGATTATTCTAACACCCCCCCTTAAGCCTGACTTATGAGTAATATATCAGAATATTATAGGGCCTAGAAACAAGGCTTAGTCACCCTTTACAAACTGCATGTCCATTTAAACAAGGAAAGAGGCAAAACCAACTTGGGAAAATCCTCCCTTAAACATGGACTTTAAAATAAAATTGTAGAATCTTGTCTTCACTCATGCTTTCACAGCATGATCAGAAATCCCCAGCAGTGATTTGATATTGCTGAAGGTCTTCTCACAAAATGCTTTGGTGAATATATCAGCTACTTGTTCTAAAGATGAACAGAAGAGTAGGTGAATGGTGCCATCATGCACAAGTTCTCTGATGTCGTGCATATGGATCTCAATGTGTCTGGTTCTCTGCTTCTGAACTGGATATTTGTAGATTTGAATGGTACTTTGGTTATCACAGTAGATGGTATTTGAGTACTCTGGTTCGAAGCCACACTCTCCAAGTAAACCCTGCAACCATAAACATTGAGTTGTTGCATTAACAACTCCTCTGTACTCTGCTTCTGTAGATGAGAGTGCAATGGCACTATGTTTCTTGCTTGACCAGCTGATTGGCCCTTCTGCAAGCATGAACACATATCCTGATGTGGACTTTCTATCTGTGCTATCGCCTTCCCAATCACTGTCAGTAAATCCAATCAAATCTAGATCAGATTTTGCTTTATAGAAGATCCCATGTGTCCTTGTTCCCTGAACAAAGTTAAGGATCCTTTTGGATGCTTTCCAATGGATCTCTTGAGGCTGATCCATGAATAGAAGCCACACTTACTGCATAACAAAGATCAGGTCTAGTATGTGCCAGATACAACAAACATCCAATCAATTTCCTATACAGTGTATTGTTTACCATAGGTGAAGAAATAGCTTCTTCCAGCTTCACTCCTGAAAGGAAAGGAGTTTTGCTTGCTTTGCAATCCTTCATTCTGAATTTGTTCAGAAAGTCCAAGGCATATTTGGACTGGTACACCTTGATTCCAACTTTGGTTTGAGCAATCTCAAGCCCCAAAAATTGACTTAAGAGCCCCAAATCTGTCATGGAGAAGGCTTGGTTCATAGCTCGTTTTAAGGAAGCAATCTCAGCCTGTGAGCTTCCTGTAATGAGGAGGTCATCAACATATAACACAATGATCATTAATGAACCATTAACTAACTTCAAATATACATTAGGATCTTATTTGCACCGAACAAAATTCAGTGATAGCAAGAAGCTATCGATCTTGGCATACCAAGCCCCGGGGGCTTGCTTTAGCCCTTACAATGACTTTCTCAACCTGCACACAAGAGAAAGGTTAGTAGCAAAACCTTGAGGATACTACATATATATATCCTCAGTGAGATCTCCATTCAGGAAGGCACATTTTACATCCATGTGATGTACCTCCCATTGCCTTGAGGCTGCAATGGCTAAGGCTAGCCTGATGGAATCCATTTTTTCCACTGGGGCAAAAGTCTCATTGTAATCTATGCCATGAACTTGTGAGTAGCCCTTGGATACCAATCTGGCCTTGTACTTCAGTGGTGAACCATCAGCAGCAAATTTGGTCTTATAGACCCACTTACACTGTACTAGTTTTCTCCCTGGGGGAAGATCCACTAGCTCCCATGTGTTGCTCTTCTGGAGTGAGCTGAACTCCTCCTTCATGGTTGTTTGCCATCTTGGATCTCCTACTGCTTCTTCATATGTTTGAGGATCAGACTCCACCATCAAATAGAATTTTTCAGAAAACATAGGATCCTTCACGCACAGACCACTCTCAAACTGAGATCTAGTCCTCCTTGGGTCATTGGGATCCCCAACTAGCTCTCCTGCTGCATGTAGTGTCTTGGCTGCCCATTTTGGCCTTGTAGGACTGTTAGGGTCTGCAATAAAATCATCTCCATTAGAAAAATCAGAATCAGCATGTTCAACAAACTCTTTACTTACTTCTTGAGGTTCAGGTGGTGAAGAGGCTTCACCAACTTCCACTACTGCAAGGGGTTCTTCTTCAAAATGAACACACCTTTTGATGAAGGATTTGTTTGTGCTCAAATTTATCAACTTGTACCCTTTTGAATCTTCAAAGTATCCAACAAAAAGACATTCTTGGCTTTGGGGCTACAAATCCTTCCTCTTCTCCGTTGGAATTCTAGCCCAAGCCTTTGAGCCAAAAATCCTGAAATGGGTCACATCTGGCTTGTGCCCACTCCATGCTTTGAAGGGAGTCATGCCATCAAGCTGTTTGTGAGGCACCCTATTCTGAATATAGGCTGCACAGTTGATAGCTTCGGCCCAGTACTTTGGTGGCAAATTTTTGGCCTCCATCATGCATGTTGCCATCTCCTTCAATGATCTGTTCTTCCTCTCAGCAACACCATTTTGCTGTGGTGTGTAAGGGATAGAATGCTGCATCTGAATACCTGCATCTGCACAATAATTAATAAACTCAGACTTGACATACTCACCACCATTTTCAGATCTGAGGGCCTTGAGTTTCCTTCCAGACTGGTTTTCAACCAAAGCCTTAAAGACTTTGAATAGGCCAAAAACTTCAGACTTGTGTTTCGAGAAGTGAACCCAGCAATACCTGGAAAAATCATCAATAAAATTAAATGCATATTTGGCCTGACTCATGGACATATGAGGGAATGGTCCAGCAACATCACTGTGGATTAGCTCTAGGGGTGCAGAGGTTCTCTCATGACTAGCTCTCTCAAATTTGTGCTCTGGGTGTTTTCCTAGGATACAACCTTGGCAGACTCCTTTGGAAAATTTTATCTTGGGAAACCCTATGACCATCTCTTTTTCACTAAGATCAGAAAGATATTTGTAGTTTAGGTGGCCAAATATTTCATGCCAAAGCTTGCTTGCTTCATTAGCATGAATCAGAAGAGCAGAGGGGTTTGAGTAAGGTAGGAAGTGTGAGAACATGTATACCTTTTGAGCATGATTCGCAACTCCTTTTGCCATGACTCTACCAGTTGAAATATCTATGATCTCAACTTCATTGGGGGAGAATATGACCTTCTTAGGATACCCAGTGTGGGTCATCCGGTACACTGATAGAAGGTTGGAGGCAAGACCAAGCACATATAGCACATTGCTGAACTGACCATGATCAACATCTATCCTTCCTTTACCTAAAATTTCAGTGAGAGAGTCATCTCCCAGTACTATAGATGGTCCTTTCGACTTGTCCAGTGAGGAGAATGCCTCCTTAGTCAAAACCATGTGTCTTGAAGCTCCAGAATCAATGATAAAATTGGATGAGCTTGATGTGCCAGCAACTAGAGCATGAACTCTCTCTCTGTCATCTGAACTTGATCCTCCTTCTCTCTTCTTTGAGCTTTCTGGAAGGGAGATGCCATTCTTCTCCAGGAGTTGGGTCATCATGTCTATCTGCTTTTTCATACAAGAGCTTTCAGAGTGATTTCCCTTATTGCAGTATGCGCACTTGTTCATTTCACCTTTTTTTTTCTTCTTCTCGTAGTTCTTCTTGGGACCTTGTGGATCCTTCGGAGACTGTTTCTTGTCTCTCTTTTGCTCAAGTGGATTTTTAGCTTTCTTTTTTCTTTTTGAATCCACCCTCGAATCTCCAACAATCAAGGCTTGATCTTTGGATGGTTTGATGGTGCCCATCATCACCAACTTGTCCTGTTCTTGTGTGAGAGATTCCATGAAATCTGCAAGGCTAGGAATCTTCCAGGTTCGAGCTGTCAGTTTTGTGGCATAGAAGGTCAAAACAAACACTGAATAATCAGGGCCCAGCTTCGAGAGGATGGCCAGTACGAGCTGATCATCTTTCTTTTCAATACCACACTGTTTCAGCTGCAAAACTAGTGCTTTGAACTTGGAGAAATATAACTGCATGGATTCAAAGCTCGTTGGACTCAGAGAAATCAGCTCATTTTCAATTTGATGTCCCCTCATCTCATATGTCTTTCCAAAAATATCAGCAATATTCTCCCATACTTCATTCGGTGATGTCAATCCATCAAGATGGAAAAGGAGGTCTCTAGAAATACTCAGACACAGGAGGCCATAAGCCTCATCCCTCCTGTTGTGCCATTTTATCTTCTCTGCAGCTGCATTGGGCTCTGCTTCTGTTGCCATAGTCACCCTGTAGAGGCCTTTCGCTCTCAACAGTATCTCCATCTCTGCTTTCCATTCAAATAAATTGAAGGGATTCAAGATAGTTTTCTGTGATTGATCCATAGCTTGGAAAATCTGTCCCGACTGTCAGTAGAAGGCTCCCAGTCACTGATGTCGAACCTGCAAAACAATTTTGAAGGAGAGATAACAATCTAAAATGGCTCTGATACCATGTGGAAATTGAACCAGGTGATAGATTAATTTTACTCACAACAATTAACAATTGATCGTGCAAAATCACTCACAAAAGAGACTGAAATTGGAGCTAAACACTAAACTGTATTAAATCAGTGTACAATATACAACCCTATAATAACATAGGTTTCTAAATAAATAACATACATCAGGGATTTGAATGCATGATGAGCAATTTGAATCTAGCATAAAGCAGGCTTACTAAAAATAAGCAAATCCCCCATAGGTGTAAAAAGTTGATCCCAAATCTGTCATGGAGCTCACGAATTAGCAAAATGGATTAGGCAAGCTAAAGAGTGGTGGAATGGCAGCTCATACATGCTTTTTCATGGAGAAAAGAGTGGAGGATGAAGAGGACAAAAAACTAGTTCACCTCACCTAGTCTAGCTTTTCTATTTGCCTTAAAACACTGAAAAAGCAGGGAATAAAGCAGAAAAAGCAGAAGGGCTCCTAGGAGGCCAAGAATAAATCAAATTTGATTCCTTGGGATTTCCCATGCACTACATGAGTCAAATGAGGCAAGTTTGACCACTATGGATAGGTAAAAGACAACTTGCACAAGTTGGGACACATGAACTAGGCTAATAAGACATAAATAATTAAATTAATGTCTAAATGGGTAAACTATGGGTTGATTATTCTAACATAAAAAAAATATGAAGTTTTTTAAAATGTTTATTGCTTATTATGAAGGTGCATTGATTGGACATAAAGGGTAAATCATAAGTCCATCGAATATCATACATTGGTGCTTGAAACTTGCTACAAAACACATACAAATATGAACTCAATTTCTTATGATTTCAATTGACAATGGGATTAAATTGTTCACATAAGTATCTTAATTTTTCCCTATTCATTTTGTTTCATGTATGTGCATAGCCTAGGTATATGGTCGTGAAACCCTAGTTCTATATCATAACTTCTCAACCCTAGTTATAGCATGCAATTTGGAGTTCATGAAAACCTAGTTAGTTTTCAATTAGTACATGTACATGTGTTTCTATTTCCATATCATAACTTGTAAAGAGGTCATAAAACCCTGGTTCCATCTCATAACTTCTCAACCCTAGTTATAGCATGCAATTTGTTGTTCATGAAACACTAGTTGGTTTTCAATTTGTACATGTACATGTGTTTATACTTCCATCTCATAACTTGTAAAGAGGTCATAAAACCCTAGTTCCATATCATAACTTATCAACCCTAGTTATATCATGCAATTATAGTTCATTAAACCCTAGTTGGTTTTCAATTTGTACATGTACATGTGTTTCTACTTCCATCTCATAACTTGTAAAGAGGTCATAAAACCCTAGTTCCATCTCATAACCTCTCAACCCTAGTTATAGCATGCAATTGTAGTTCATGAAAACCTAGTTGGTTTTCAATTTGTACATGTACATGTGTTTCTACTTCCATCTCATAACTTGTAAAGAGGTCATAAAACCCTAGTTCCATATCATAACTTCTCAACCCTAGTTATAGCATGCAATTGTAATTCATGAAACCTTGGTTGGTTTTCAATTTGTACATGTACATGTGTTTCTACTTCCATCTCATAACTTGTAAAGAGGTCATAAAACCCTAGTTCCATCTCATAACTTCTCAACCCTAGTTATAGCATGCAACTGTAGTTCATGAAACCCTAGTTGGTTTTCAATTTGTACATGTACATGTGTTTCTACTTCCATCTCATAACTTGTAAAGAGGTCATAAAACCCTAGTTCCATCTCATAACTTCTCAACCCTAGTTATAGCATGCAATTGTAGTTCATGCAAGAGTTGACCCACCAATGCTAGAGTTGCATTGAAGGAAACTAAGCAAAACCCTAGTTTATGAAATCAAAGCAAAATGAAGTCTTTGATCCGGCCTCTGGTTTCTGAGTTATGTCTAGCTGAAAGTCGCATGAAAATGTTGTTCAGGGACACTTGGTGACTTTCGGTCCGAGAGCAAAAAAATAAAGTATATATACTTTGAGAGTTTGGGATTGAATCTGAGGCTTCAACAGTCATCTATTATTACAAACAAAGTATTATTTGAATCTCAACTGATCCAATACAGAGGCAATGAACCAAACACATAGAGATCCATATTCACTACATCATAGGGCTTGTGCATGATGGGATCATTGCTCTTCGCTATTGTGCATCATTGAGCAAGTTGATGACATATTAACCAAGGAGTTCTCTGAGAAGACATTCAACAATATCAAATCAATACTACTATGGATATATTATCATATGGTGGATACTAATTGAAGACAACATTTCACAAAATTTTGTTCATGTCCATGTTTAAGGGAGTATTTTCCCCTTTGTGGTTTTGCCTCTTTCCTTGTTTTGTACGGATAAACAGTATGTAAATGGTGACTAAGCCTTGTTTCTAGGCCCTATATATCTAATATATTTATGATATTTCACATAATTCAGTCTTAATATTGGATGTTATAATAATCAAAACCCATTCCCATACTTAGGATATAATATTTAATCATTTTGGTTAAATTCCAAGGTCCTACACTAGTTAGTTGGCATCAACTTGCTTCCTTACAGTCAAACTTGCCAAAAATTCCTACAGGAGCACTTTCAAAATATTCTAGATAAGATTTTGACAACCCATCATACTTCCCAGTTTAGTAAGTGTGCATTCCTTCCTTATCCATAATTAGAGTGATTTTCAGCAGCTTTTAAGGCAAAAGGTAAAGCTAGTCTTAAGGCAACTACCTTGTTTTTTGTACAAATCACCCTCCATATTTTTCTCTTCCAAAAGCATGATTTTATTCACTTTCTTTCACTTATCAACTGATACACTTCATTCATCCCATTCGTGACCTTCTTGATAAATTTGGAAAGTGTTTTATGCACCTAAGGGGATTTTGACTTTTTAGTAAGCTCGTGTTTGTGTTGATTCCAATTGCCTCCTTATGCATTTGAATATCTAATGTAATTAAATATTTGGAAAGCCTATGAATTCATGAGGTTGGATAAGATAAACTTATTCAATATAAGTTTGTGTTATGCATCATATACAGTCTCAAATTTTGAGTGAATCTATGCATGTTTTACAAGCAATTTTGTGAGTTCAACTGATCTAATATTGGGCTTCAATTTCCATAAGATGTTGTCACAGAATTAACATATTTGATACAAGAACCTCAGTTAGAGGTGAAACTAGAAAAAATGATTAACCATATCAGGAAAATATTGAAGATTGGTCGTGAATTGAAAATGACTGCCCAAATAGGAGATTACGACATCAATTATATTATTCTGGAATTGGCTCCGATGTTAACATTCTGATTATACATACTTGGGAGAGTATGGGGAATTCAAGACTCATATGGTCTCCTATACAACTCATATTAGCAAATCAATCCAAGTTCTTCCTATCGGTCGACTAACTCACATACCTGTCGAGATAGAAGGACTCAAAAATTATGTCAACTTCAAAGTGATTAACATTGTCGATGATAAAAATATGTATCTCATACTTCTGGGGATCAACTATGCAATTGATAACCATACCATTATCAACTTTAAGAAAAGAATCTTAACATTTAAATACTCGGAGTTAAGGGTGGTCGCACCAATTGATATGTTGGAAGGTCAGAGATACATCGAGCAAGTGAAAAGTGATGGGCAAGGAGGATATATCAACAATATATATAACATTACTTCTACAATGTATGATTATGTTAATCCAAGGACCAACGAAAATCTAAGTTGGCGCGACGTTAGTTCCTGCACATTAGATTCTGGAAAAGCTTTGGAAAACTGGCAGAACCAATTGCATGAAGTATTGATGAGAAGATGCACAAGAATTACAAAATATATGTGACAGGTAGGTATTGAGGTAAGTGATATACCCATGTATGGATGCACTACCACACAAAATAAACAATTATTTCTATGAGATGCATATTTCCAGTTGATAGTTGGACAACTATATAAAATGGGACTTGGCGAAATTCTTCATCGTTGAGTATTGGAACACGAGCGACCAATGATATTGAATTAAGCACATGCTGGTGTCATAGGAAGCCATTATGATGAAAAATATACATTACAGAAGACATTACAAGCAATATTGTGGTGGCCTACCTTGCATGTGAATGCGAGAGAATATTGTCGCAACTGTGATATTTGTTAGAGAACCGAAAAACCATCGCGACGAGATGAAATTCCACCAGTACCTCAGATAACTTTACAACCATTTGAAAAATGGGATTTTGATTTTGTGGGTCCTATCAACCCACCAAGAAAAAGAAAATTTGTATGATACATTATTACTGTGACATATTACTCAACTAGATGGGTTGAAGCAGCGCCAGTAAATAATTGTACTGCTACGACTACTGCAAACGTTTTGTTCAACAATGTTCGATGCCCAAAGATTTTGATAAGCGATCAAGGCACACACTTTGTCAATCATTTGATCAACAAATTAAGTGAATAATTCCATATCCAACACTGGAAGATGACACCATATCACCCATAAGCAAATGGTGATGTCGAGGCATTCAACAAGATTGTGGAGAACGCATTGAAGGAGATTTGCAACATTCAAAGAGATGATTGACCATAAAAATTTTGCGGTATTATGGATATCGCACGACCTGTAAGAAATTGACTGAACAAACTCCATTTCGACTGGTGTATGGATAAGAGGTTGTTATGTAGATGGAATACATTGTACCCAGTCTAAGAATAGTTGTGATTACTGAAATGACTGATTGTCATAGCTTGTGTAGTTGGAGGAAGAGTGTTTCGTCACAGGCTATCATCAGAATGTTGAGAAGGTGCGACATAAATTGTGGCATGACTGACACATCAAGAATAAGCAATTTCAGGTTGGAGAACTTGTCCTCCTGTATGACAGTAAGTTTGCAAATCCTACTGGCAAGTTGAGAACACATTAGCTAGGACCATATGTTATCGTTAATATCATTGAAGGAGGTGCAATACAATTGCATAAATGAGATGGAACACCTTTCAAATGATTGGTGAATGGAATTCGGCTAAAGCCTTACCATGATAGTCACGACTTGGTCACCACTAATAATAAAAAAGCGTAGATTTATGAGTGTTATTTATGTAAAAAGTATGAGTGTTTTGTTTTAAATATGGAGTGTTATGTCGTAGATGATATTTCTATCAAGGAAAAAGAAAAATTGTCGCAGTACAAAAATGGTGGCATAGATTCTCCAACTATTGCAAGGAAAGAAATGTGTTGAATCCCATATACTTGTTGCAAGAAGAAAATTATTGTCGCATGATGAAATTTGGTCGCAAAATGACAGCTGCCTGTAGTTAATTTGAGGACATGGAAGATTTTAGCAACATACTTTTTGGTAACTTTCGTCATTAATGCACAATAAGTACCATTGAATTGATATGAAAAGTGACAGTTTGATTGTAATGATTCGAAAGACTGCTTCGTGTGACAGAAATCCCTGCCTCCTTTCCATATTGCCCGATCATGTGACTGGATGATTGGCTGAATGGGCACACTTATATTTTCTTCACACCAAAGTCTCCTTCATTCTATTGCATCCAACTAAGTACATTGAGCTATTGTGTCTACAACTGTAAGAGTTAAGGAAAATTTTCGTAGAGTATGGTCATTTCTATCTCCAGTACAAGCACCATTGCCGAATCAGGTGTCAAAACACCTTCACCTACGCCCATTATGGAAGACACTGCCACATTTGTTCCACCATCGGTTATGGTTGTAGAAGAAGTTGTACAATCATGAGTGATCCACAAGTTCATTTGCGACCACACCCACCTGACACGCCAAAAAGGAAATGACCTGGTACCCACAAGAGCAAGAAAGAAACAACACCGCCACCAGAAGATGAAGAAGCATATTCTACATCTATGGTGCCAAACTATGTCCCACCTAGACCAGATAATGTGCCTAAGGTTAGACTTGGAAAAAATGCAAAGTATTAATTGGTAACACCAGACATACCGAAAAGAGTTCAAGTAATGGAAAACACCATTCCAAACTTGCAGAAGATGAGCTTTGACGACCATGACTTGCGTAGGTTTCTAGAATTGGAAATGAAAAAATATATGACAATTGTCTATGACACAGAGGATGTCCCTATCCACATGGTTCCAATGAAATGGGTAAGAGGATTGGAAAAATTTGGATTATTGTTGTTAATGCATGTGCCACATTTAGGCCACACAATAGAAGTCAATACATGTGTTAAACAGTTGCTAGTTTGTTTCCATTGCGAATTTCTATGGCTCGACTGGAAGATTTTAGGGGATGTCGAGTTGATAGTAGCAATCATCGGGCTTCCCATTATAGGCATCGACCCAACGCTAGTTTTTGGGAAATACCAAGACACAACATTAAAAAATAAGTTGAAAGAGAAGTATGAGATGACAAGGGACACATGAGGCTTTGCAATCACCTCTATCAATGATATTGTTGTTAGGTTCTCAATGAAAGTTTTATCTACTAATTTGATGCAGAAGATGCAACTAAACCAATGTACTGCAGGGACAATCGCTACAGCAGAGCTATGTGCAGCATGAGTCCAAATCAACTGGTCACACTATATACTAAATGAACTGTTATCATATGCAGAAGATGTACAGGAAAAAGGTATCCCATTTCATTATTCTTGGATATTAATTTTGATTTATTTTGTCACATGGGCATAACTATAAAACTGCTAAGGGGTAGATGTTATCGTCTTATGTTGAGGAGCTCAATACCAAAATATCGGGTTTGATAAGGAGAAACCTAAGTGACATAAATAAAATCATGTAGAATCCTTTTTATAGAGTGAGTCCCTTCGACATTCTATTAAGAAGCAGGCCAAGCTCACCACGACGACCATTAAGAGGTTTCAGAAACTTATCATTTTTTTCAACCGGGGCCCATCATATTTTCTTGGAGCCTTGACAAGATCCGCAAAACCAATGTTTGGTGATGTAGTTTTTGTTTTATGTTGTTGAAGTTGATTCCATATTTCAAGACTGATCGATAGAATGGAGAGTTCTTGTCGCAGATGATCAGCTCTCTACAAAATAAGTGTCACAACGGGATGATCCATCAAAAAAGAAAGACGGAGTAAGGGAGAAGATCCACCACCATAAGAGAATCCAGAGACTTTCCACATTAATACTCATATTGATTCAAGTACGACCCCAATAGACCCAAAAGTGGGGGATAAGAGGAAGCAATAAGAGAAGTTTGTGTAGGATCACAAGAAGAGGTAGGAAAAAAATCATCTGGAGTTGCCAGCCTTACAAATGATGACTATACGCTTCTGAAATATGCAATGGCAGAGCTCAAAAATTCAAGCCTCAAGAAGATAGATTAGCGGAAGACATAATTAACAAGAAGCATTGTAGATTTACTACAGACACTTTGTAAAGTAGTAAAAGAAGTTCGAGTGGCAATCGACTACATGCCACAATTCCCCGAGTCACAGGACATAGCCGGATCATCTTAAGAGTGACCTAGCAATACGTTGACACCAAATCCACCAAGAAAGACTCAAGTGTTGGGTCAAGAAATCAACTTGGGGACAACAGAGCTTAATCCCATGGTCAAAGATTTGGGCCATGTCAACATAGATTTCTCTGCACTGCCAATGTATGAAGTGCATGCCATTCAGAATGTCGTAGTCACAAAAATGAAGAATAGAGAACATATGTTGGTTAATTAGGTAAAATATTTGCACAAATATGTCAATAAGATGAAGAAAACAATCCAGGAAACATAGAAAAAATCCAAGACCTAAGAGGAGGACAAGCATCGGCTCCATAGAATTGTTACACTCGCTTGCAACAATTTTACTAATGAAGGCATCATGTATGATATGTTTGCAGAATCCAAAGTCTTTCAACTTGGAGGGATTGCAAAAAACCTTCGCAATAGGGTCACAGAGTTGGAATTACAGGTTAAACCTAGTACACTTCCATAAGTACCGAAAGAAAGAAGAAAATCAACAACAAAGGTTGCGATAACGATGGAAGAGGCGAAGGCCTTATCTACTAAGGCGGTTGAGCAAGTTTCTTAGTTGTGGGAAGCTTTGATCAATGATGAAGAACTAGAAAAATTAACAGAGTAGCTTCTCACTGCTTAAGCATAAGTTAACCGGCTAAAGAATGAGTTAGATAAGATACGAATAATAGAGAAAATGGTGAAGGCCGATGACATGAAGAAACTACAACAACAGGTCACAAAATTGTGAAAACAACAACAAAAGAGGAATTACAGGGTTGTAGAGTTAGAAGCATAGGCAGAGAGAGTTACAGGTATCATTCATCCTATACATGAAAAAATGCGACAAGCATTGAGATTGACATGACTTACAACTTCAGAACACATCATTTCCAAAGTTCTGGAAAATTTGAAGAAGACAGAATCAGAAGTGTGACAATAGACTAAACAACTAGTGAAAATATTTTAGGATTTTCAAAGCAAGGTTGCAATAACGGAGGTTTCAGACTAATGTGGCTTGGGACAAGCCACGAGTGCATGTTGGGGGCATGTTGGCCCTAGGAAATTTTAGTCATAATTTGGCCAGAATTTTGCTCGGGAAGATAAATATTTTGGTCGCAAGACAAAAAGAAAGTTGCAACGAAAGAAGAGATGAAGGAGAGTCGCGAACGAAGAATAATAAAGCAGTCGAAATGGAAAGTTCAATTGATCATGGATAAAGAGTTAGTTATAATAAAGCACGCTTTTGATAATAAAGCATAATTATATTTTAGGTCGATAGTGCCTATTTTCGGTTGTAACTGAATGTACAAAAATATAATTGAAAGCCTATCGGCTAGCATAGAAGAGTCGGTTGATTAAGACTTGTAAAATCTTATAAAAGGGAGAAACCAAGCTGTGTGTTGGTGGCTCATTGTTAGTTAGTGATTGAGAGGCTAGGTTGAAGAGATAAGAGAGATGTTTAGCTAGAGAATAAATCTAGGCTATGTGTGGATCGACAGTTGAGAGAAGAAGAGAAGAAATACATAGACCCAAAACCAGAGAGCACAAGAGGAGAGAAGTCTATACGAATTATAAAGAACATATAAAGAAGAGTCTACAAGTTGAGTGCACAGACAAAAGGTGCTAACCAATTTCTCATTCCAGATGAAGAGCACCTTTGTGGTTTCTCCCAAATGGGTTTCCACATTAAATGTTGTCTCTATATGCCTTTGATAATCATGTTTATGTCAAATGCATTCATGTTGTCAATTAGTGGATCTAAATATGTCGCACAATGTATGTTTATAAATAAACCCATGTGTGTGTGTGTGTGTGTGTCACTTCACTAATAGATTGAATTTGTGATAAGGATTTTATGTTAATTGTTGTGATTTGTGTTGACGGATGAGTACACTATTATCTTGAACGGATAAACAAAGAACAAAGTATAATTCATGGCTTTGGTCGAGTGATTTCATAAAGTACTGTAGGAATAGAAATCCCCACATAATTGCAAAAACTTGGTTTTGATAGTTCCCATAAGATATCTCAGGTTAGACTGCATCTACATCATAGGTATTGTCAACGAGGTCCTGTTCTATCGAGTCGATATCTCAGGCTTTGAAGATGAACAAGGGATCTGAACTTGGTTCGGCCGAAAGAACGCCAAAAACTTCTCTCTTATGCGCCAGATGGAAAATATAGCATAGACAAGATCCCACGAGAAACAACCAACAATGAAATTTGTTGACAAAGTCGATGACTTCCACCAATTCCCGGATGCAGGTGTTAACTATGGACATGTGGATAGGGTGGAGGCTGACGAGGCCACTCCCAACCACACATGACCTCAAACTTATGCCGTCAATGTGTGCATTCATATCAAAGGGAGATGTGGATGCGCTTGGGTAGGAAAAAAGGACCAGACTATCCTTTCAAAGCCCTGTCGCATTTAATTTCCCACCTGGCTGTCATAAACCTTACCAATGCCACTTAACTTGGACGACGTTGGAGGCTGGGTTGTTTAACTGGAACCCTACTTCATGCTCTGCTATCAGTTCTCTCGGCTTCGCACCATCAACCTACTCATCCATGGCTCATCTCTTGCTCATCTCGTACCTACTCTGATTTCAATCTATCTTCGCCTTTCTCCGCTTACAGTTGGGTTCAAGCTATGCCCCGAAGACAAAGAGGTACCCCCCGCAGAGGGCATGGATGTAATGCTTAGGATCATCGCCACTTACCTCTCTCGACCCAAGCCAGTGGCTACAACTTTGATTTGGAGATCCCTGAGGAAGTTAGGTGAATTGTTAATGATTGGGAAGATGAATTATCCGGAGCTCACAGTGCAGCTGGTAGAACAATGAAGTGCAGACATAATTACTAGGTTTTTAAGAACCTGCTCACTTGACTAGTCCTCTGGTTCAACCCTCTGGTTTCTCCACCCCAAGAGCCTCCAACTTCACCCCCATTAGCTGCCCAGGATGTTGCACCACCGGTTCCACCACTGCCCTCTATCGGCCCAGCCTCTACCTATGTTCGTCCACCCAGCTCCATCCCCCCTTCGCATTGTTGACCCTCCACCCTCCCTTCTGAAATTTTTTTGTCCAACCCAATCGTTACCAAAAAGACAGCTTCAATCCCCACCAATTCACCCCCTGCAAGTTCAATGGAAGATCAAAGCAGCTCCAGTGACAAAGAAATGGCGACGACTAGTGACACTTTGGAGGCAACGTCTAGTGGAACCACAAAGGCCAAGTCAAGAAAGCATGTTTAGCCAATTGTTCCTGCTCAGCCAGCCTCACCAGGTTACAGTTCTCCTATCGAGGAGGAACCATTATTCAAGCCATGAACCAATTTCGCCATGGCCATGCATCGGTCTTCATGCAAGCCCCAAGGTTTTTTCACCTCGATCGTGTGTTGTTCAGCATGGCACTCTCAAGTTTTTCTTGTTTATTTCAATGTTAACATGTAAACATAGTATCTGGCTCCTCCAAAAACTGAGGTTTTTGTGTATGCTTTTTTTGGAGAGCCTGTTTTTCCTCCTGGAGGGAGGATTTTATGGACCTATTTTCCCTCCTAGAGGGAGGGCTAAGAATTATCTTGGAATTCTATACCTACTTATCTTGAGCAGGTCTGTTTGAAAACTCATATGTACCACCATTTTCTTTTCTTAATAGTTTAGAACTTACAAAAAAAAAGATGAATTCCACCATTAATGAAAATGGAATCCAAGGTACAACATGAATTCCAAAGTGTGAATAAAGGTCTTGACATCAAACATTATGGGAAACCACTCAGCTAGTGACTAATGGTGATATGTCATATGTTGAGTGTAAGGTAACTTACCAATGACGAAAATAGGCCCAGGGTGCTAGTACTCTAGGTCAAATTCTCAAAGCAACGGGTTGTCTTTTTATGAGAAATGGCCTATGAGTGAGAAGTCAATGGGGACCTTCTACACAAGCGCAAGTACAAAGATTGGTTATGATGATAACATTGAAAACAAGTTGACATGGGGAAGGTTGACATGCATAGTCAAGGATTTTGAAAAATGGATTACACAAGCTAGAAACAACCCTTGAACATTAGCATGACATAATGTTGACTCAGACAACATTTGACACAAAGGGAACAATGATATAAATATGTAATGAAGGAATCATTACAGATTCTCCTTGATGATTGGAAGAGTAATCAATTAGAGGAGTGTTGACTCATTTATCACGGTTTGACTCCTAGGGCAATACTAAAACCCAATTTGCTAATAAGACTCGAGACTTAGTGCTTTATTCAGGGGTTACATAACATACTTGCTGCCAAAAAATCAATGAAGATCAAACATCTTCTCCCTCAATTTTTTTTTGTTTTTTTTGTTTAAACATTATTAAGACTAAAAAATAATAAAATAATGTTATAGTACAATAGAAGAGATGAGTGTCTTAAGGTATGCAACTATGTCCCATGCGCATGGAATGGAAATATGCAAAACAAAATGAAAAAAAAAAAGTTGACTTAAAATCTTGTATCTTAGAAACAACAATACCATATCATATCTAAAAAAACAAAAAGAAATATTTAATATTAGTTATTTTGATAGGGGTATCTTAATTTTCACTATCTTCACAAATAATAGTTGCCATGACAAAGTCTAATAGTGAATACTCGAGAACGCTAAGACTTGAGGATCTACAACAAAAAAGATCAAACTCATGTGGAAGATCAAAGATGAAAGTAATAGTAGAGTAGATAGGAACATACTCATCATTGTAGGAGTATAAAATTATACTAAAGGAACTATACTCGTTAGGAACACCAACTTGCTCAATGGAAAACTTGGAAGTCCCTAGTATGTCATTATCCGAGGATCCACAAACACTAAGGCCAAACTCAAAAGACAAATCGAGTTTGGTTTTCATTACAATTGAGTCTAATCCAGGGAGATGATCTTGTTAAATGATGTAATGATTATGTTCCTTCGTATAGAAAGAAGCGCAATTAGAGTCTATTGTGGTAGAATGAACAACCTAATAGGTGATTTATGTTGTAGATAAAGGCATGACAAAATTGATACTTCCATTATATTTTGATTACTTAGAAGGGTTTGGCACTATCCATGGATCATTAAAGTAGGAAGTTTTGGAACAACCTATAGAATTTGTACTAGAAGTAGTGGTGATTAATGATGTTGAATGTACTGAATCGATGTAGATAATAGGTGGGTGAAAATTAAAAGTCCCCATTAGGGTAGAATATGTACCCACACCCACATTCTCACAAGGACTCATGTAATTTTCAGCAGATAGAACATTAGATCCTGTTGAGGTGGTTGACTCATTTCTCATAAAATATAATTGGTCAATGGTCATTATCTTTCCTTTACAAGGGAATATAATAACATGAAAGAATGCTAACAAAATTGTTTGCATGTCATATGTCCAGTGGTGTCCTAAGAGGAGGTCATAGTCAAGAGGAGCACTTAAGACTTCTACCTTCACTAACACAATTTCACCCCTTGGATCAATAGGGAAGACCAAGATAATCCCATTACATTTAAACAAGTGTCCATCAAATGATTTTAACATGTTTGGATATGTAACAGTCGTGAGGGAGCCAATAGCTCATCAACATGATAAAAACATTACGCATGTAGAAGCTCCTTCATCTGCCATTGCAGGAAAATGTTCACCCCAAGGGTTGAAACCTAGATTTGGAAAGTGGCACGATGAGGGAGTCAATGCTTCCAATTGTTTGTATCAAGTGTCGTTGACAGAGAATCTAGAGGGTCAACAATGCCAATGCGTGACAAGAATAATTTTCTCTAAGTAGGACATCTTTGAAGAACTTATAAAGTGGACATTGAATGTGGGGATTGGGATAAGTCCTCAAAAATATTATAGTTTTAGCATACCTATAATTGTGGTTGTGTGTCAATCCCTTCAACAAACCTTTTGGGAGGCATGGGAATGTGTCAATGATCGATCTCTAGATATGAAGAGGATTCAACATTTACGATGTAGATGTTTCTTTACCCTTAGATCCTAACACGGGAGTATTGCAATTATGAGACCAGGTCTGGATATTGACATCTCTCTCACATGTGAAAATATTTGCATTCAATGAATTTCCTCCTTGTGGAGGGGGACCCTAGTTTCCCCCTTGCGGAGGTACTAAGTTAGGAGGAATTACAACAACCATTTTTTGGTTTTGTGGAGAGAGAAGGTTTGTAAGGACAACAGGTTATTGCTGACTATAATGTACCAATAATATATGGGCCACCTCCATATGAGGGAAAAGGTGAGTTAAGCGGTCTTCAACACAAATTTTACATGGGAACTTGACCTTCATTTTCTCCCTTTTACCCTTACCAACATTATTGTTATTTGAATTATTCCCCTTGTTCCCATTCATTTTTTGTCTGGGTCATGGGTTCCCTTTGGGATTAGATGTCTACACTGTGAGGACATCAGAGGATTAAGTAGGAATGGGGTGTTTGTGATAGGCATGTTAGGTGATAAGGGCATGTGTCACATTTGATTGGCTACCTGACTAATCTCTACATCCTTTACTGAACCAATCACACCATCAACATGTGGTCCTAGTCAAGGCTTTGTTAGAATTGCTTATGCTCAAGGAGCTATGGGTAAAATTTCATATCGAATCATGTACTAGGATTTTAATAGAATCAATTATTGGACTTGAATGATAGCTTTCTCTTCAGTCATGACCTCTAAAAGGGTGAAGTCTTTTGCGTTGTAAGATAACAAAGAATTTCTAAACTATTTAACTAGGAATTTGTTAGGTATCTAAGCTTTTATCAATTGACGTCTCCTTCGTTACTCATGAATGTGATCGAAGATATGAGTGGACTGGTCTTATTACAAATATTTCAATAGTTCCATTCTTTTTACAACAATCGACTAATTGAAATTAGTTCAAAAAGGTCATCGAAAGGGCTTCAAAATTATGGAATGAAGTTCTTGGGAGCTTAATATATCATTTTTTTGTTACCTAGGACAATGTTCTCTATAAAATACTCAACCTATTTCTATCATCTATGAGCAAATTTTATGAACGCCATACAGGAAAGGTCATCATCACATGCATGGCATGATCTTCTCCATAATTTCCCTCAAACTTAGCTATGTCTGAAGGAAACTTGGTTGGGCTAAGGGTCCAAGCTGAATTATGCATCACTAGTTCATTTATTAATTTGGTCAAATTCTAGAAAGTTTAGGGTTGCTAGGAATGGGAGCTTCATTTGAGTGAACAAATTCCAAGTACCGGAAGCATATCTAGACATGTGGTTTGTGAAATTTCCTAGCACATAAGCACTACAAAGTTTAAAATAAGAGATAACATACATTCCTATGTTTTGATGATAGCTAGGAGGCACTTGTGCAAATAGTGAGAAAAACCCACTACCAATACCTCCCATTCTGGGAAAGGGCATGTTTCTTTGAGGCATGCTATAACTTGGGGAAGCTCCAATTCCTATAGAGGGTGCAGATTGAGGAATGTCCACCTACAAACTGAAATGAAATGAAGGGGATCAACAAGCTTCATGTCATTGTGATAAATTTTAGTGCAAAAGGAGGGTTGTTAACAACTATATGTGTCATCCTGTATGATGACATTCCAGATGAAAAAGGATTGGTACTTGGAGGAACATATGTCAAAGTCCCAACACCACTATTAGGAGACATGACTAAGGGGGAAGATCCTTCAAGTGAATATTTGGCCATGGGTGGGAATAAACTAGGGGTTTGGATACCTAAAATTGTTGGGGTGCCTCCTCCCATTAAGATACTAAAATTAAGGGTGGGGATGACCCCTACTCCTAGACTACCACTAGTACTACTCATGTTGACTTGCTAAGATAAGGGATTCAAATGTGGTGTGTGACCTAGTTCATCCAAGGATGATAAAATATTCTCTAGTGAAGGATAGGTTTCAATTAAAAAAAATTAATGGGTCTATTAGGTCCTCAACCTTAATTGGACCAATTATTTCTTAAATAGGATGGACTGATACCCTTTCCATTGTCAGAAAGTAATGGTTAAAACCCCTAAGTTTCCCTTCTACATATGAGTTCTCAAATTTACTAGGTCCTTGATTCTCTTCATCTAACCTTCCCAAGGGAGGGTTAGCGTGATCTCATGTAGGCATTTTCAAAGGAAACTCCAAGTTCTCGGGATAGAGACCTCTAGTCCTTTTAGACCAACAATGAGATTGGTCAACCACTTTGATTTAGCTAATACCATGATAAGTCGTGTCTTTTTTTAAAATTTACTTTCCTTTTTGTATTTTTGTTTATTTGTTACAATTTAAAGCTCAATACAAACACAGATAACCAAAATAATCCTAAAGACATGGAAAGAAAACCAACGCTTCCAAACACAATCCCAAGCTATTTATCTCCATGTAGTGAAATCAATGAACATATGAAAGTGGCCTTTTGAATATTAGCATGGGATAATTAAATCCCAAGTATAACAAACAAAGGTGCAAGAGATGGTTATGGTCCTATCACGCCAAAATCACTCAAGGTGCAAGAACCCTCATGAAGAAGGGCACCCTACAAGGGAAAGGAAGATTATGTCTATGAGTGTACCTTAGGTATCACAAGCACTTCCCACTTGTAGACACCCAAGAGGAATCTAGGACAAGAAACTAAGGTTACCACTTTGCATTTGACAGTTGGGCGGAATAGTCATGGTTGGGTGTCTTTGAATGGGAAGGAAACATAACAACTAGTCATAGATTTAAAACTTCAATGAAAAGTGGAGTCGCGTTAAAGACATTCCACTCCAATTAAAATCCACCAACTCGCATAGCCTACTAAATAAACAAATAAGGTGATAATATCACCTACTACCTTATTCTTAACGCACATACTACGCACGCTTTCTCAACATATACCTCATGCTACTAATGGATTTTCACACTCCAATAGTGAGATTCTAGTTTTGTTTTAATGTCCTTGGAGAATTGACTCTCCAAACCTGCAACCAAGGCCCTAAAACCTGGACTAGTGTTAGTTTTCTAAGAAAGAACAACAAGTCTAGTTGTTTTTTTTGTTACGTTGCTTTTAAGAGCTATTTTTACTCAAAGGGATGTGAAAGTGAGAGAACGATAATGTTTGTAATTGAAAATTTTGCCAAAAATAATATTTGCAAATGGAAATAATTGCTTTAAACTTTTAAATAAATGGTTGAAGCAATACTTTGAGAAAACTCCTACAACCAAAGCAATCAATTATTTGTGTTTTGCATGAGAGCGTGTTAATGAAATCTCTCTAATCTTTCAACCAAGGAACAAAAAATAATAAGAGTGTGTTTGTTGTCGTGCTTTCGGTCAACACAGGTTTAGATCCTTGATCTCCAACAAAACCCAAGATATCGTCCTGACAGAGGGGATCTCTGTCGGCAACACTTGCAACGCAGATGAAGTCTCACCTAAGATATCTTATTGGGAATTTCTAGAGCCAAGTTTCTGCAATTATGAGGGGGGTTTCCTTATTACAAAATTATCATAGAACTCAACCGAACCCGAGGAATATAATTATGCCTCATACATTCATTCAAGAAGATAACCTTTTGATCCATAGACATATATGACAGTATATAACATAAAGCATTAGCACACAATGACTACTATTCCATGTGATCATATCGTTAGATGTGCGACATATATAGATAAGTTCATTCACAACACATTTAGACCAGCCCATTCACAAAATATATGCATTCGACATAAATAGAGAGATTAAAGACACTCAAACACAAGATTTAATGTGGAAACCCATCTGAGAAAAACCACAAAGGTGCTCTTCATTTGGCATGAGAAATGGTTTAGTACCTTTGTTCTTCACACTTAGCTTGCAGACTCTTCTTTTGATATTATTTACAATTCATGTATTCCTCTCTCATCTCATGCTCTCTAGTTTTATGTCTCTCCTTCTTTTCTTTCTCCTCCTCTTGGTCTTAATCGTTGTATACGAATATGTCTCATTGCTTCATGTTTTGTTCATGTGGGCGCACACACACACACACACATATCCATGCATAAATATATCTTAATGCCTCCTCTAAAGATAATTTTGCATTGACCAGGAGAAGTAACTAGCATTGGTTGAAAAATAAGCAGGTTTTTTTTTGTGACAACAATATATAAAGACACACTCTAGAATATTTCTAAGCACATGTAATTTCTCAATCCAACTGTTGGTACTCTAGTTGATTCCTGTTTGTAAAGGATCAAGCAAAGGAGATTGTTCAATCGAATTTAGATCATTAGTTGGTACTAAGATCAGAGGGAGATCCCTCACAAGATTACTAATAAGATATTCACAACAGTATGCCATATTTGACAAATAATTAACATGAAATTGGTTGGAAGCAATAACTAGCAGATTTGGGACTGAGATATGCAAACTCTTAGCTAGAGGCATTTCCATGGGGAATGGATTCAGATAGAAAAGATTTGAAAACTGAATTAGACACAATATCAATTGTAGAGGAATTTCATTGAATGGAACAACAAATCAACTTTAAATGAGGATGAAATGTGAAATAATGGACGTATTGATGCTCTAATACAAAGTAGTCAACGGTTCTTAACATGCTGCAAAATCTTCAAGCATCAACTTGTCAACATAATACACATACAACTATACAAATAATCAAACGATCTTGAATTCCTTGCCTAACATAAACGAATATCCAAAGAATAGGCCAGAGGCTAACTAAAATTGAAAATTCTAAATACTACTCTCATTATTTAACAATTATTCATGCTTACAGACTGAATAATTGCCAAAATGTTGCTCAAATCTTTATTTCATGAAAAAACTACAGAGAAGAAAGATTGTGGAATACAAAAGAAGATACACAACTGCTACATTCATTGATCTTAATCTTTAGAAAGCATTGCATTCTCTCTTCCTTCGTAATCCTGAATCCAATGACTGGTTTCTCTTTAATGACTATTGGTTTCCCTTTGCTTAAATCAATTACAATAAATGGCCTGCCGACCATGGCTAGCTCAACTCTCTCCATCTTCTTTAGAAATTTCACCTCTCTCTTGAATTTGACTGCGCTCCCCTTTTTATAGATTCTTGAAAAACTGAAGTACATTACTTACTGGATTAATGAATTCTCCTTAATCTCTTTCTCCTTTTAAAAATATAATATTATTCTTCTTTCAGAAACTATTACCATAATTACGTTGTAGGCATTTTTCTATATGAAATTCTGTTTGAAAACCATGTTTATAAATTCGTCATCTATCTCGCTATTAGCATTTCACCATGTGTTGTTTTAAATGTTTCTCATATACTTGTGCTTGCCCACTGGTTATTCACTGGTGTCTTGCTCATTCTTGCATTCAGTAATCTCGAGGCATGTATGCTAATATAGATTCATGTTGAAATTTCCTCCACCATGCAACCTGTACATACACGCACCATACATCCAACATAATTGATCTCCTTGCAATTTTTAACACGAAGAACACACTTCATCTGCATTGAAAACCATAAATTTGAACAATTCTCTGACATTTTTCCTGTAGAGCGTTGCTTTTTGTGGAGATTCTGTTCCTTTGTAAATTATTTGTGCAACTGCTGAAGATTTAATGTTTGTTCTAAAAAGAGCGTTGGGGACGAAGAAGGAGACTAAGGGTAAAATAGAGATGGAGATGTGTCTGGTGCTTTCCACGGAGATGGAAATGCGTCTGGTGATCCCAATGTTTCTAAAATTTCACACATTTGTCTTCCCCCAACACATCCAAAGATCCCAATGTTTCCAAAATTGGCATCAATTCCAACTGAGAGAAACCGATAACAATTATTCGGTGAATCTTTGTACACTACGACAACCGTGGAAATATTAATTACTTGTAGATCCATATCTGATCTCAGTTGAATATGTCAGAGTCCATATCATTCAAGATCTTGTCGGTCAGTATGACAAGAGCGAAGATTCCACGATTCTGCAATATAAACCAGTCGAATTAATTTCTGAAGCCAATTTTGTTGGTAGATAGTTATTACAGCCATTAATGGCAAGTCTGTAGATTCACGTTGAAGCAATTTTTAGGTTTCCTATAAATAGAAGAAGAAGATTCTAAATCAAGTTAGACAACAGAACTCACGAGAGAACTCTAGGTGAGAAAAAGAGAGAAACAGAAAACTCTGAGTAGAGAGTGAAGTTGAAGCTCAAGCTTATGTGTGATTGATTCTATCAAAGAGCCGAAGCTTTGTAAAAGGATCTGCCGGTGAGCTGACAACTTTGGATTGAAAAGCTTGTATTACCTTTTGTTATTTCTGGAAAAATTATATATATATCAAATATTTTATGGTTGAATGCATATTTATTTGGCCGCACATTCTTTCCAAAGTTACTTGTGTGAATGTTGTTTACAATTACGGTATGAGTGAAAAATCAAAGAATCCGTAAATTTCTCACTCAGTGAAAGTTCCAGGTTTTATGACAGAGTGGTCGTATATTTCTTATAATTATCTTGAATTGTTGATTGTGTTGGTTTTTACTTCATCTTACTGTAGGTGAAAAACATTTGTAATTTCTTAAGTCTTTTAGACTAAGAAACATCCTTTGTAAATTCTGACTAAAACCAAACCAGAACAAGTGAGTCCAAGTAAAATGATCAAGTTAAGCCAATAAGTTGTCGAAGTGGTCAAACTAACAAGTTGTCGGTTAAGTTCTGTCTAAATGGTAAAATCGACAAGTTGTCAAAGAAGACAAGTGGTCGAAGTAAAACCAGTCAGTAAAATCGAAAAATTATCAAAGTAAAACCTGTCAGTAGAACCAACAAGTAGAGGTAAAAGAGTCGAGTCAAAAGTTCGACCATATCGGTAAACTTGTCTAGTCAAGAGTTAGACAAGTTTCATTCAACAAGAAAAAGAAAAAGAAAAATAAGTCACCGTGAATTTTTACAACTGAGCAGTAAACTCAAGTTTGTCGGCTCAATTTTAGCTAACTGGTATCACAGAAAGGTTTAGGAAATAAATATTGTCTTAAAAAGGAGGAAAAGTGATTTTCTAGGGAAAGTTAAAAATTAAAAATGGCTTCCACTTTTGGTTCATTGCAAACTCCAATTTTTACAGGAAAGAATTATGAATATTGGTCTCTAACAATGAAGTCTTTGTTCAGAGGTCAAGATTTCTGGGAGATAGTCTAGCATGGTTATGCAGAACCAACACATATGACAGCATATAACAATCTCACACAAGCTGAGAAAGATGTCTTGAGGGAACAAAGGAAGAAATATGGAAAGGATATATTCTACATACATCGAGCCATGCATGAAAGCATACTCCCAAGAGTAGCAACAAAAATTAATGCTAAGAAAGCATGGGATACATTGGAGACCGCATATCAGGGCTTGGGAAAGGTAAAGACTTCCAAGTTACAGATTTTGAGAAGAGATTTTGAATCTTTGTCCATGAAAGATTCAAAGTCGATAGACTCATTCTACACCAGAGTTGTTGTTTTGATAAATCAACTTAAATCTCATGGAGAGGCCATAGAAGACCAAAGAGTTGTTGAAAAAATTCTCAGAAGTCTCCCCCCAAGACTTGAATCTTTGGTTGTGACCTTGGAAGAACTCATAAACATGTCAGTGTTTAACATTGATGAGTTGCAAGCTTCACTCATCAATCATGAACACAGACTCAACAGAACACAAACATAATTGGAAGGTGCATTCACAGCATAGCCATCCATAAGCCATGGTAGAGGTAGGGGGAGAAACAACTTCAGAGGTAGAGGAAGAAGTTCTTCCAGAGGAGGACGAGGAAGAAGTCCTACAAATGTTGCTGGTAGAGGAGATAATCAGAATCCAAGTCATCCAAGTGGCCAGAGGTTTGATAAATAAAAAATTCAATGTCATTACGATAAGAAATTTGGTCATTATGCATATGAATCCAAGAAGAAACAATATGACCAAGGAAGGAAAATTCTAAATCAGTTGACCAACACCAACACTCCGAAAAGTGCAATGTAAATGGATTCTACATATCCAATTGAATGCAAAGTTGTCCAAGAAAGTCCACATGACATATGGTACTTAGATTCAAGATGCAACAATCACATGATTAGTAATTTAAAAAAAAATTCCAGTCTAGATAACTCAGTTCAAATTGATGTTACACTTGGAAACAATGCCCAAGTTACTGTTTTGGGAAAAGGTATTGTTGGTATTGTAACTAGACAAGGGGAGAGTAAGTATATTCCTGATTTCTATCAAGTCGAAGGTCTGAAACATAATTTGTTGACCATTGGGCAGCTGATACAAAAAGGATACGGAGTCTACATAGAATATTATCACTCTGTGATTAAAGACAAGCGTCCAAGCGACCAACTGATAGCAAAAGTGCCAATGACAAGAAATCACATTTTTACATTGAGCATAGTTCCTGACATGAAAGGGAATACAAATACAGGAGCTACATTCAAGGAATAAATTAAATAAACAGTCAATCCCCTCGACAAGAAAAAAAATGGCAGCACTGATTTTCAGGATGCATTTCAGACAGAAGTTCAGGATGAATCCTGGTTGTGGCATTTCAGATTTGGACATCTGAATTTTGGTGGGCTGAAGCTACTGCACACAAAGAATATGGTCAAAGGATTTCCATTGATCGACATATCAGAAAGGGTTTGTGAAGGCTGCATTTTTGGCAAGCAACATAGAGAGAATTTTCCAGTCCGAAAGTCATATAGAGTACACACACCACTTGAAATTGTGCACTCTGATATTTTTGGTCCAATGCAAACATCATGCATTGGTGGCTGCAATTAATTTCTAGCTTTTATTGATGACTACTCAAGAAAAACATGGGTATATTTTATGAAACATAAATCTGATGCATTTAGTTTTTTTCAACAGTTCAAGGCACGTGGAGAACCATAGTGGACACCGCATCAAGATCCTAAGGATCGACAAAGGAGGTGAATATGTTTCAAATGAATTTCTAAATTTTTGTAAGGCCCATGGCATAAAAAATCAATTCACTACACGATATACACCTCAGTAGAACGATGTTTGCGAAAGAAAGAATAGAACCATTATGGAGATGGCGCGCAGCATGTTGGCAGCCAAGCATTTTCCAAATGAATATTGGGGTGAAGTAGTCGCCACTGTTGCATACATTATGAACCCATGTTTAACAATGTACATGCATGAATCATAGTTTTTTTCATTTAAAATTTTTTGGTTGTGTTGCATATGCTCATGTTCTGGATGAGCTGAGAAATAAGTTAGACAAGAAGGGACAAAAATGCATTTTTTTGGCAATTCTGAAGACACAAAAGCATACAAGTTGTATGATCCTGTCACAAGGAAAGTGATAATCAGTCGAGATGTTCAATTTTTTGAGAATGAATCAATATGGGATAGAACTGTCGACATAAATGTCAAGATTGTGTCGAATGTCGACAATGATGACATGGTGGAGGAAGTGGATCAAACACCACATGTAAGTCAACCGGTCCCAACACCGTCAACTCCCATGAAACTGTGACATGGTTCAGTACAAGGACCATCAACATGACAAGTGGTAGCTCAAGCTATCTTGACAAGTACACCAAGAGGACAATAGACTCCATCAATCATTTCGTCAAGGTTGACATCGATAGAACTAATGAAGACAAGAAGTTTGCGAGAGATATATGAAGATGGTACACCAAATTCATTCTCTCTCTTTGCATTATTTTCTCCTATACATGATCCACTAACATTTGAAGAAGTTGTCAAAGAAGAAGTATGGGCACAAGCCATGGATGAAGAAATAGAATGCATTGAGAAGAATCAGACAGGGGAGTTGGTTGATGTACCAAAAGACAAAGATCTAATCAGTGTCAAATGGATCTACAAGACAAAGCAAGATGCTGATGGGAATGTGTAGAAGCACAAAGCAATAATGGTAGAAAAAGGGTTCACACAGCAACCCATCATAGAATTCAATGAAACATTTGCTCCTGTTGCACGCATGGATACAGTCAGAACAGTCTTGGCCATATCTGCACACAAAAAATGGCATGTTTATCAAATGGATGTTAAGTCGACATTTTTGAATAGTTACCTAGAAGAGGAAGTATATGTGGAACAACCACATGGCTATGAAGTTCCAGGTCAGGAGTATAAAGTGTATAGGCTAAAAAAGGCAGTCTATAGTTTGAAGCAAGATCCTAGAGCTTGGTACAGTCAGATTGATTCCTATCTCACTGAAAATGGATTTCTCAGAAGTGAAAGTGAACCGACATTGTACACAAAAGTGAATGAGAAAGGTAAGATGCTAATTGTCTGCTTGTATGTAGATGATTTAATATTTACCGGTGACTTTGGCATAGAAGAATTTAAAGGAGTCATGGAAAGTGAATTTGAAATTACTGATCTGGGGATTATGAAGTTTTTTTTTGGGCATTGAAGTTCAACAATATGAAAGTGGCATTTTTATATCACATTCTAAATATGCAAGTGAAATTTTAAAAATATTTAACATGTCTAATTGCAAGACATCCCCAACACCAGTAATGACAGGTGTAAAATTGAGCAAGGATGATGAAGGATCAACTGTAGATCCTACACTGTTTAAAAGGCTTGTTGGTAGCTTTGTGTATTTGATAGTGACAAGACTAGACATTATGTATGGAGTAAGTCTGATCTCAAGATTCATGGAGTCACCAAAATACTCACATTGGAAATCAGGTAAAAGAATTCTGAGGTATGTAAGTTGCACAAAAGACCTTGGCATTATGTATTCAACCTAAAAAAAAATTAAACTCACTGGGTACACTGACAGTGATGATGGAGGAAGCATAGATAACATTAAGAGCACATATGGGTACACATTTCATTTTGGTATAGGTGTTGTCTCATGGGCTTCAAACAAACCACCCAAAGTAACTCTGTCTTCAGTAGAAGCAGAGTATGTTGTAGCTACAAGCGCTGCATGTCAAGCTGTCTAGATGAGGAGAGTGTTAAAAGACTTGTCACAAAACCATCAAGAACCACCAACCATCTTCTGTGACAACAATTTAGCCATTGCATTATCAAAGAATCGTGTGTTTCACAAGAGAACCAAGCACATCGACATAAGGTTTCGTTTCATAAGAGAGTTGGTGAACAACAAGAAAATTTGTTTGGAATTTTGTAGGTATGAAGATCAACTTGCAGACATCTTTACAAAACCATTGGCAAAGGACACATTCCAATATCTGTGTAGTTATATTGGAATTACAAGTTATGCACAGTGAACTCTGTCATGCACAGAGCATGTTTAAGCTCTGAAAAATTTTGTAAATTTTGTTTTAAAAATCCCCATTTGCTCATAATTAAGGGGCAATGTTGGAAATATTAATTTCTCACAGAATCGTATATGATATCAGCTGACTCTGTTAGAGTCTGTATTAGTCCAGATCTTGTCGGTCAGTCTAACAAGAATGAAGAGTCCATGATTCAACAATCTAAATCAGTCAAATTAATTTATGAAGCTAAGTTTGTAGGTAGATAGTTATTCCAACCATTAAATGGAAGTCTGTAGATTCATGTAGAAGCAATTTTCAGGTTTCCTATAAATAGAAGAACAAGATTGTAAATCAAGTTAGACAACAGAACTAACGAGAGAACTCTAGGTGATAAAAGGAGAGAGAGAGAACTTTGAGTAGAGATTGAAGTTGAATCTAAAGATTTTGTGTGATTGATTTTGTCAAAGAGCTGAAGCTTTTTCCTCTCTGTCGGATCTACGGCAACCTCGTCGAACAACCTTCATTGGTCGTTTAAAATCCGATGGGAATCTGTATAATTTAAAAATATATATATCTTCAAAACAGAGTGGGCAACTGGAAGTTCGTCCAATAATCAAGAATATATCCTAGCACTATGGATATGGTTAACATTTGAGTATGTCATTAATACTTAGGTTAAGGAGACCCAATAAATCCATTTCTCAAGTTGAAAAACTATACACAAACAAAACTAAATAGGAATTTCTAGTTTCCTTTTAAGGAAGAAATTCATTTCTAGAAAGTGGTTTCTTACATCCATGGATGTGGTTGAATACCCTCTTGGATGTGTTTGAATACCATCATTTTATTCCCCTAATGATATAAAATTTATTTTTTATCAAAGATACCCAACTTTATTTCTTACGATGGGTAGAGTTCCTAAGTTACCCATGCAGTTATAGGATTTGTTGGAATGCATTTCTGCACCATTGGTAATTTCATTGGTCACCCTATGAATTTTTTCAACGCACACCCTTTGAAGAGGGTTTGTCCTAGAGTTAATATATATAAATATACATATAGGTAGCGGTGAGAAATTTGATCCTGAGCCAAAAAATCATTACAAGGACCCTACCTAAAGATTGCTACTTAGTTGCTTACTTTGGTAGTGACATATTTCATGTTCCCTGTCCCTTCAATTGTAAATTCTTCCATGGTATTTATTCTTTACTTTTTTTCTTTAATATCTTGGAACCCTATATTATGTTACTATTACCATGGTTGTTTCTTATAATGAAGGGTTTATCATGGCAAGATCGATCTTTGTGATCAAAATCACAAGTGTAAATCTAAGAAACGATGGAAGCTTGGGAACCATTCTCAGTGATTTGGGGAAGTTTTGGGCATGTGGAATCCCTAATAAAGTGATGAACAACAATCTTTTTCCATTTCTTTGCATAAACCAACCCTAAAAAAGTGATAAACATCAACCTTTTTCCAACTCTTCCAAAAATGAGACGGCTAAAACTTGAAATAAGAATGCTTGAAAATTTTGTTTGTGTAATAAAACATCTATTTTAACCTTCAAATAAGAAACAACAATATTTTGGGCATCATTCTCAATTATTTGTGGAAGTTCTAGGCATATGGAAGCTCTCATAAAGTGATGAACAACAATATTTTTTTGAATCTTGGGCATTAACCAGCCCTAAAAAAGTGATGAACACCAACCTTTTTCCAATTCTGGGCATGAACCAACCTAAAAATACACTTATGGGCACACCTATGTGTGGGAAAATTGTTAAAGGGACATAATTAGGAATCCTGTAAATTTTCAGACCTCTCCATTGCAGTGAACCTTCATCATTTCCTAAATCTAGGCATATTTGAGCCATCAATCAACAGTAACCATGCCTTAAAATCGTTTCTGAGGTAATTTGGGGCAAACTTGCTCATGATTCAGACATATTTTGGTTACCAATAGCAGTTTCTAACAACAACATAGTCTTGGAAATTGAGCATGAAGTTTGAAAGAAGTCATAGTAGCAACATAATAACATATTCAAGTGTTGAAAAAGAAACCTGAGATGAGTAAGAATCCTAGCTCTAAAATGAACATGGAGACTTCCAAAGCATATATGAAAATATCCTTCTATATATTTCATTTAAGGTGATGTTTTTTCCTATTTGGCGAGGCATCCAACCATTGGACATGTTTACTAAGTGTCCATCCTCCAAAAGAACCTTATCTTACAGTCTAGTCTAATTTTAACTATGGGTTTTATCACTACTAAGTGTTTTAACTTACATTTTTTAATACAAACCATTCTAATGCATATTTTAAAATAACTCTAGGTTTATCACTTTAAAGGTATAATGCATCGCAATTGATATGCAAATCTTTTCAAATATATCCTTCATAAGATGAAATGTACATGCAATTTAAAATGCGATAAAAACACTTATTTAATAAACCAATTTCTATCGAGAGCGAATTTAGTCTATTACCATTAAAAAATAAAATATTCATTACAGAAAGGAAAACCCTTGTTTAAATAAAATCCTAACTAAATCCTTAAAGTTATGTCCCAAGCTACATAAGCAAGATGCATTGTTTTAGAATTGAAAGTGGCAAACCTAGTGGGTTTGGTGACAACAATACTAGTCGAATATATATGTTCTATGTATTGTTTTCAAGACCTGAACCTACTTAAGGAGATGAGAATTTCAAGTGTAACTCTCAGAAACGAAGGAATCTTGGGAACCATTCTCAGTGATTTGGGAAAATTCTGGGCATATGGAAGCCCTAATAAAGTGATGAACAATAATCTGTTTCCATTTCTGTGCATAAACCAACCCTAAAAAAGTGATAAACATCAACCTTTTTCCAACTCTTCCAAAAATGAGACGGCTAAAACTTGAAATAAGAATGCTTGAAAATTTTGTTTGTGTAATAAAACATCTATTTTAACCTTCAAATAAGAAACAACAATATTTTCGGCATCATTCTCAGTGATTTGTGGAAGTTCTAGGCATATGGGACCTCTCATAAAGTGATGAACAACAATATTTCTTTTGAATCTTGGGCATGAACCAGACCTAAAAAAGTGATGAACACCAACCTTTTTCTAATTCTGGGCATGAACCAACCCTAAAAATACATTTATGGGAACATTGTTAAAGGGACATAATTAGGAATCTTGTAAATTTTCAGACCTCTACATTGCAGTGAACCTTCATCGTTTCCTAAATCTAGGCATATTTCATCCATTAATATGCAGTGATCATGCCTTAAAATCGTTTCTGAGGTAATTTGGGGAAAAATTGCTCATGATTCAGACATATTTTGGTTACCAATAGCAGTTTCTAACAACAACATAGTCTTGGAAATTGGGCATGAAGTTTGAAATAAGTCATAGAGCAACATAATAACATATTCAAGTGTTGAAAAAGAAACCTGAGATGAGTAAGAATCCTAGCTCTAAAATGAACATAGAGACTTCCAAAGCATATATGAAACTATCCTTCTATATATTTCATTTAAGGTGATGTTTTTTCCTATTTGGTGAGGCATGCGACCATTGGACATGTTTACTAAGTATCCATCCTCCAAAAGAACCTTATCTTATAGTCTGGTCTAATTTTAATTATGGGTTTTATCACTACTAAGTGTTTTAACTTACATTTTTTAATACAAACCATTGTATATTTTAAAATAAATCTAGGTTTATCACTTTAAAGGTATAATGCATCACAATTGATATGTAACTCTTTTCAAATATATCCTTCATAAGATGAAATGTACATGCAATTTAAAATGCGATAAAAACACTTCTTTAATAAACCAATTTCTATCGAGAGCGAATTTAGTCTATTACCATTAAAAAATAAAATATTCATTACAGAAAGGAAAACCATGGTTTAAATAAAACACTAACTAAAGCCTTAAAGTTATGTCCCAAGCTACATAAACAAGATGCATTGTTTTAGACTTGAAAGTGGAAAACCTAGTGGGTTTGGTGACAACAATACTAGTCAAATATATATGTTCTATGTATTATTTTTGATACCTGAACCTGCTTAAGGAGATGATAATTTCATAAATACAAAAGTTGCAACAACACCTATAAACATAAATATAAACCCGGCATGTAGCATTGTCCCCATTGTCCCTATTTGGATTTCCATCACCTATGTGAGAAACCAAAGCGACATAAGAAACCAATTAAAGACATATTGTCTGACAAATAAGAACAAATTAAAAAATAGGATTAAAAACTTACAAGAATGTGATCATCATAACTGCAAAGAACTAATTCAGTTTTTATACCCTGCACAGAGGTAAAACTAGGTTGAATATTATTCTTAAAAATTGTCTAAAGATAATCCAATATAAACATCATTCGAAATGAAACACTAAACCAACCAAGATTTTTTTTCCAGAAGAGACAATCAATATGGTGGTAGGGAATTTAATCAATTAATGCAATATGGAATTTCTGGACAACAGTGGCATGCAGTGGATGTTGGTTTAGTGTTACAATAAAATTACAATGAATAGACTCAAAGAAAAATCTATTATCGCATGGGAGGTGGCATACAGACATGAGTTAAACATGTGAAAATTTATTACAAGATGTCCCTCGTTATAAAGAGAGACCTATAATCAAATCCAAGGTGACCTTACAAATTGGTAAAGAGGGACCATGAATCGGTTTCGACAGTCAATGAACTCAGAAAAAGGAAGCAACCACAATTAATTCAAGGCTGAAATCATTCCCCCAATTTGGACTATTGATTTAGAGCTTCGATACATAAATATCAAGTATGGAAACTCATCACACTTCTGATACCCACAGTTATTTATTATATACAATAGGAATTTTTACGAGATTGATGTGACTGGTTATTGCACAGGAGGATGAGAATCCAAGTAGGGATTGGGTTTTCTCTTTAGTCAAGTACAACCATGTATTTATAACAAATAGGTAGCAGTGAGAAATTTGATCCTGAGCCAAAATTCATTACAAGGACCAAGCAGCAGCCCCTGCTGCCATTTCAGAATTCTCAATCTCTTTACCTCTCTACATGGAGTTGTCAATCACAAATATTTACAGTCCGAAGCATAAAATATCAAAGTTTTTTAGGGTTTATAATATTATAGTTTAATCAAGCTTGCAATATTCATGAAAACTCATTTCACTCGAGTCCCTTCAATTCATTCAATTGGTCCATTCGGCTCATAGGTTTTTCATTGGATGGACCGTGAGTGAGATGAACAACCAGTTTCCTTTCAACATGCATACAAACTGTAACCCTAATAAGAGAGTAATATGAGACTGAAGAGAACTTGCATATAGGAAATTAAGAGTACAGTTTATGGCATAAATCAGGATACAATAGAGGAAACTCAAGTTCCTATCTTGAAGTTTCATATGCATGACTAACCGCTCAGTAACTTGAAATGATGTATGTTAATTAAATGACTACTAAATAATCACTTCCTAATCAAGCATACCAATAATACCTTTGAAACAAGTAGGGAACTTACTCAGTATAATGTTTACATACAAACATGAATTGTCAAAAATATTAAGTTTGGACTAACAAGCACAAGATTTACATATACATCTAGGAAAAGTAGTTTCATAGTGTTTTAGAGGGTATTCAAAAAATGGATTGAAATGCTACAATAAATGTTTCAAACTTCCATTTCAAAACATTCATAAAAAAGTGAATTTCAAATTGAATCTACGCATCGAAATGTGATAGCAAATATTCATGCCATTGCTCCATGTGTAATCAGTACTGTTAATCATTATTTTTGTTATCTAACATTACTAATGAAAAATATACAGTGTACACCTCAAGGAGTGCACAAGACGTTTTCAGATGTCATTTAAATCAATTTGAGTGTTGTCGGACTCTGCATAAGAAGAGAACAATGAATGTGTATTGAAGTGTCAGCTCTATGAATGCAGATAGAGCACATGCATCACTGGATGATACAACCGTAGGACACTTTCCTACAAACTCACAACAACAAAAACTTGCATGGTTGTTCCAAATACAATATTCTGGCCTAAATCTAATGCAATCAAGGAATTGAAATACTTTCTAGAATTAAGAAATATAAGGATAAGCATACAACTAAAGCGAAATATGTGTATACACACCACAATATGAAATTCAAACAAAATAAGTCTCTCAATGCAACCTCTGCATTCTAAAAAAGGGGTTTTGATGATAACAGCACTGCAGTTGCATATTTTCCCTGTAATAGATACTTGCATACTTTTACTGGAAACTCCTTGAAGGGTTGAGTATTGAACATAAAATAAAGAGCATGTGAAAGTAGTATTTATGGGATTTGAAAATAGACACAAAAGTATCCCCTGAATTCAAATTTGCATTATGAATTTAAATGTTTATCTTGTACTCCAACTGTCAATGACAGGAAATATCCTAACTAGAACAGTACAAAACTGAAAGAGAATTTCACTATAACCTTTGAGACAATTTTTGTTGTGATATTTCTATCACCTTGGTTTTATCACTACAATTTGACTCTAGCCTAATCAAATATACACCATTGTCTGAATTCATTTGGTCTGGAAAACATTCTTCATGCATTAATGTGCTATCCACAGGTTTTGTATATTCATGCCAAATGGTTGACTAGGACTCCATTCTCTCCAAGTCATCATGAAGTTATTTCTTTCGACTATCTGTGTCCTCAAATTTAATAGATAAATATTTGTTACCTTGTCTTATGGTCAATGTGTCCCTTCCCTAGTCATGAATTGTTTGAGCCTTCCTAATACACAAGTTTCCAAAGAAATCTAAGTATGTAAGATATGTTGGGTAGGTGTTATAACTTAATGGAGCATAGGCTGAGTACAGTCATTACGGGGAAGTGTAATAGTTCTTCATTCTCCTGAAGAAGAAGCCATCCATCATTCCCTCAACTCTATCATTGTCATTCATTCCATCATTATGTCTCACATTCATGTTTAAGTGTTTCACACTTCTCATGTTGTGTTCTCCATTGCTTTTTTTATTCAATCTATAATTTTACCAAAACCAACACAATGAAAGAGGAATTTGCAGAGCTTGGATGAGAGGTAGATGGCTGTAGGCGAGCGTAGAGGCTGGGAAAGCTAATAGAATGGTATCCTACTCAAAGAGTCTACAATGGCATGCAAATGGTAGGTCTCAATGTTGAGACTACTAATGAAGATAAATGAAGATAAGGAAATGGCAAATCTCGAGGTAGAGAAAGGCACTTAATATTTAGATGCACTTTTGTTTGAGGAGCACATCGAGCATAAGGATTCACACTACAAACATGCATTGTAAAATAAGCAACATATATTCAAATACTCAGCCAAATATTCAACTTGAACTTGATTACACTTCCCTAAAACAAGCTCTAGCAATTGACAAACACTCTCAATGTCAAGATTTTTTTGTTTGTCCTATATATGTTGAGCTTAAACAGCCTCAAAAGAAGAGAAGGAACTAGAAATTGTGACCCCCCTGCAATTGTTATATATTTTCCTTGATCATTATTTTTTATGGTACCAACCAGGAAAACCCTGGTCCTTGTGATTCTGAAACACTATTCCATTCAGACCACTCTGTCAACTTCAGGATCAGTTTACGCAGAGCCACACATAAAAATGCAAAGTTACTTGTTGTGTATTGAACCTATTCGATATTGAATTAGTTAACGGTTATGATAGGATACTTTTTTCTGATCCAAACTAGTGGTTGAATCATGGAATGGATTCTACAGGTTGTATGGTTGCATGATCTATCTCCCAGACCTTTTGAAACGAATTCAAGCTGGCTTCTGCAGATCTCTTCTCAGTCTCCTTCATCCATGTAAAGCTATTACTTTGTTGTTGGAGGTCCTATTAGCTCTTTGATGGTGGAGGAACATTGAATATTGCATTGGATAAAGGTATTGATAGGATGCAGGTCCAAATTGGTGGCTGAATAGTGGAATGGATCCTACAGGTTGCATGGTTGCATGATCTATCTCCGAGACCTTTTGAAACATAATCAACCTGCTGCAGATTTATTTTTAGTCAAATCCTTACCAAAGTCAATAGGATCCACAATTCTGAATCTATTACATTTTTTGTTGAAGGTCATATTAGATCTTTGATGGCCAAAGAACATCGAAAAGTGCATTAGATAAAGGTACTGATATGATACATAATTTTAGAAACTTCAACTGGTGATTGAATGGCGTAATGTTTCCTAAGGTTGCATAATCTATCTCTAAGGATTTTTGAAACAAATTCAAGATGCTACAGGTCTCTTTTCAGTCCCCTTCACTCATCTCAAGTCGAACCAAAATTCTAAAGCTATATCCTAATTTGTTGTTGAGGTCCTATTAGCTATTTGATCATGCAAGAACACTAAATAGATAAAGGTACTGATAGGATACAGGTTTTCAAAGATTCCAAACTGGTGATTAGATGGTTTAATGGCTCCTACATGTTGCATAATCAATCTCCCAGGCCTTTTGGGACAAATTCAATCTATTGCAGGTCTATTTTAGTCTCCTTCAGTCATGTCAAGAGGATCCACAATTTTGAAGCTATTACCTTTGTTGTAGGAGGTCTTGTTAAATATTTGATGGTGGAAGAGAATATAGGGGGTTCTACCCCTGCTAATCTCTAATATTTTCTTCTCCTTCTTAACTAAGGATTTGAATGTGAACTTGGAAATATACCCAAATATCTTTGCATTAAAGCACATTGTGGTCATTGACGTCCCTGAATCTTGGTGCGTCCTTATTTCCAAAAAGTGTGATGCAAGCTTGGGAGGTAACACCCCCAAGCATAATTCATGGTCCTAAAGATGGACCCATTGGTAGAATCCAAAACATTGACTTGAACATCCATGATAATGTGGTTGTAAAACCAGAAAACTCACAACTACAACAGGTTTTTGGTTACAAAAATGCTACTATTCCATATAATGGTAGTTTCAAGACATTTGTAATGTGAAATGTTAGTGTGACATTTGGTAGCTACCCTCAAAGAGTTCCATCCTATCATCAATTGCAATAAATCCACTACATGTTCAATACATTCTTATGTCTTGTTGTGTGGTAACTATGCACAATGTGGCACCATGATTGAGACAATCTAAGCAGACAAATAAGAAAGTTGTAAATATAGGCATGGAATCCCAATATCATAGTGTTGTTAGTCACAACCCACAAAACACAACCCCTAACAAAAGGATTCAAGAATGTGAATTTTAATAGACATCTATATCAACATAATGTCTAACGAAGATCCTAAATTTAAGAGAGGTTGCACACATATGTTCCCATTCAAATGGATGTTTTATTTGTCTATTTTCTATGATCATTTACTGAATATGTATCATCCATAAATATCAAGATCCAAAAAGTGTATAGACTGAGTGGGCCTAATGGATAAAAGAACAAGTGATATCTTCGTTGAGATCACAGGTTCAATCAAGGAGGGTGGTAGGGTATGTGCATGTGTTGATTGAAAGCACCATAAAATCGTAGAATATTTATAGATGTCTTATACGCAGAGAACAACCAAAACATGTCTTATATGCAAAACACACACACACACACACACGCACACACACATTTATATTATACATTCAAATTGCAGAACATTTATGTTAATTTAGCACTTTCGTTTCTACGTTGGTATCAAAGCCATTCTAGCTAATATGTTTTTCCCTTAAATTTCCATTTGGTGCTAATATTAATTTATTGACTTTTAAATTAATTCTAATTAATTATATTTATGTTTGTATCATTACCACGGTTGGAAACCTACGTAAAGTGGCTAAAACTTAGACCTAGGAACTTTTTATAATAAGTATCAGTAGTAAACAATGATATATAGAAAGTATGATATGACTTTGAGCTTGTTCTGGGCAGAGTTTGTGGATATTTGAGAAGTAAATCCATGTCTATAGGAATTCTGGTGTAATGAACAACAATAATGACCCTAAATATCCATTTTGTTTGGCACATCCTGGTCCTTAAAATCATTTCTCAGCCCTATTTGACCTCCTAGTGAGCGGTAATCCAGTTTTGGGAAGATGTATTGATGAGAATAGCTCTAAACCTTGAAATCTAGGAAAAATTAATGGGTATAATACAACAATATTAGGTTTCAAAATATGATGTTTGGGTAAGATATGTGTAAAGAACAATAGCATAAAAGTGTCCTTGGGCATATTGTAGCAGCAAAGAACTATCTCTTGGCGTCGAATCAACAGTAGCACTTCATCATTATCATTTCTAGGAAGATCACATGGAAAATTATGTTGATTTTTAAGCACTGTAGGGTGAATTTTTCACAAGTGTTGGCCCAACTGGCTTGTCTTCACTTTCATTGATAGCTAATCCACCTTTGACTCATGTTTCAAGAGTTTTGTGCACCTTTCCTAGCATAATGAAGGTACAATCTAGGCAATAAAAACTCAGTAGTGAAGAAGTATGGCAACATTGATGTGTTATAAATCCTCCTCTATATATCACATGAGGCTTAAAAATGTTGATCCAATCCACATAAGTCATCCTTAGAGGAATCCCGGTCCATTTACGAGGTATTTCAACTATGTCTACATAGAATTGAGGACACCATTGAATATCTTCTTTCAGCAAGCGATCAGCCTTGGAGGATACTTTTCACTGAAGGAAGGCCTTGTTTCTATATTAATTGAGTATTGGATTAGTCCATTTGATATATAGAGACCAATATCTCTAGGAAGTTTTTTGTTTTGCTATATGAATATTATTGGAGGGGCATCTTTCTTGAAGGTGACTTATGGGAGACACAACATAAGTTTAGGTTTCCTTTCAGTTTGGAGAGGCCTTCTCTTGGACACTTTTGTGGACAAGGTGAAGCATTGCATCTTAGGGGCTTTTGGAGGTTGGGGTTTGCTTCTACTTGTCATCATCCATCATTGCTTTATGGACGACATTTTTACATGTGGAAGATATCTTGGTGTAATTTGAAATGAAAAAATAAGTCCTTATTTACAATTTAGATTTAAAAGAAAAGAAAATAAAGAAAACATGACTCACCCACAAATAAAATAGTGTTCCCTCTTATGATCCTCCAATTCAATGTCATGCACATGCATATAAGTTTTACTTCGGTGATTCAATGTTCAAACAATATGACAAATGAATAAAATGTAATTCATAGCCGTATGTTCGACGACAAATTGCCAGTTCCCATATATTTTCATGTACATATGGAATTCATAGCTATATGGAATTGGTAAAGTATTACCAAGGGGCCAGTTATCCTGATAAATCAAACTATTTAAGGTAAGTTTTTAGATCAGATAGAATAAAGTTCACCTGGATGTATGGTAATCATCATCATCAACTAAATGTGTGTGTGTGCACATGTATAAATACCCAATACACAGTTCAATCAAACAAACAAAAAACATAATTATACCTTGGTTTGTGGAGCTTCGCACTGTCTTATTCTACTTTACCTTTCAAAATATCATTCAACATACTTCAAATTTTTTCATGTTGCAATAGTTTCATGTTAGGACCCATAAAAAAAATTATGTTTGTTTATGAAAATAACAAAACCATTCTAAATAAATACAATACTATTACAATGTAAATTACAATACTATTCAACTATTCAAGTAAATTAATTATTAATAATAGATCACCTAATAAAACATGGATAACCAAAAACACTATGTATATAAGGACGTCGATGACATCAAAACGCCATTTCTTGCCTCTTAACTATGAAAATGTTTCTCAACGCTATCTGTAACAAGTTTCAATGGAGGAGTCAAATAGAAATAGTGAAAATTATATACTAAAATTATAGAAATAGTTGTATTTTAATGTATTCTTCCTTACCATTCATTGAGCTCCTCTCTGTTTCGAGAATAATTTAATATTCTCTACTAAACAGGACCAACCACGTGAAGGTGGAAGTGCTTATGGCCCCTCCCCCCCTCACATCACTCTCAATTCCCCAAACCCAATGCATCTACTTGCAAATAACAATTTATTTCACTATTTCACAATGCAAATAACAATGCATCTACACTACAAATAACAATGCATCTACCGCAAATTATTTCACTCAATAGCTGAAAGATGCTTTCATTAAATCATTCATTAAACCATTCAATCATTCAACATCTGAAAATACCATTCATTAAATGATTCATTAAATCATTCATTAAACCATTCATTAAACCATTCATTTAGTCAATGGAAGATAAAAAAATCAGTAAACCATTCATTAAAGCATTCATTTAACCATTCGTTCATGAAACAGAGGAAAAACCATGTAAATTTTTTTATTATAAATAAGAATTACTCAAAATTTGTTTAGTCACTTCCTTTTTACTTTTCTTCTCTTTAAATATTTAGTCACAGTCACATCTTCCGGAATCTGATCCTTGTTCTCCCTACTAGCCTACTCGCAAGGTTGAACTTCCGGAGGGGGGCGATGAATTTCTGCAATAATGTCAAAATCTTTCATTAATATATTTTTATTTTTATAAATACGAGTAATTCATTTAAAAAAACATTATGAATGTGTTTTTTTACCTGCCAGGGGCACATCAGCATGTTCATCATTATCTTGTACAGGCTCAACCTGTTCAGTGTTATATGCACCTACATGCTCTGCAGTTGAATTGTGTAGAATTAGAATCAATGTTCATCATTTGTAATTATCTATACAAAATAGTAGCATATTAATAAATTCATTACCAGGAATTGAAGCATGATCTTCGTCCGGTTGGTCATGTACATCCTCGACATGAACGGGATCATTACTTTCCCGCTAAAAAAGGAATAAATAATTTATGTTAATTTATTTATAACAAATAAATTGCATAAGAATTAATAAATTATCATTAAAGTTTACATTTTTTACATACCTGCGCACCAGATGGATCAGCAGAAGATCATGCATTATGCCCAGACAAGATTCTCTGATGTTCAACAACGGCGTCAAAGCCTTGTTCGAAGCCAAGCTTCATGTAATCCGCACTGGGAAATTCTTTGAACCTGTTGGCCTTTATATTTGCATGATGTCATTAATTTTACATTTTTTTCCAGAACAAAATGAAAATAATTATCTGTATGATATTTGGATGCGGATTCGGGTTTTGCGATACTTACATATCGGGCCGCCAAGTTCAAGTAACCACCAGAACCAAACCTGTGTTGGACAATTTTTGCAATTCTTGCCTTGGTGGCCTTAGATGTGTTGGAGAGCCTAATCAAGTGTTGAAATATGTTAGTCGATGTACCAAACTTGATATAAAAACTAGTAATAATAAGGCTTACTAGTACATTTTGGAATGTATTGCATACCTCCCTGTTCCTGGTGGTATCTTTCCTGATTTTCGCAGGCCCTTCTCTTTTCCATATTCCACTAGGGATTTCCACTTCATAGATGGAATAATTGGAGGGCACTCATACCTAGGGTTATTTTCTAGGTGAACCCTATACTGGTCTCGGACAATCTTCAGATCTTGTCCAGCCTTCTGTAGGACCTTCGATGTATCGAAGGTATCTTGTCTGAACAGACCAACCAAGAGATTAGTTAGCTCATCCTTTAGAGCTTTTGACTGCTTGTTCCACATTGTGTGGATCGTGGGCCTGAATATATTCAAGGACAAATCATTCATATGTTTGTAAAATATATCATTTCCTGCAAAACATTAATGACATCATTCATCAACATTAAAAAATATTATCGATATATTAGACACAAATTATAAAAATTAAATTGAACAATCTCTAATCACTTGGAATCTGCTCTATCTTTATTGGAACCAGATCTTTGTTCACCAAAAATGTACACATTATTGAACCATTGCTAGTGACATGAGAAGATCCAGGAAATGCATCCACCTATATATCTAACCCTGCATCCACCCCTTCTTCTGCGGCATCTGTTGTGGGTGGGGAAACATCGGCTGCACCCTCTCCTGGCCTTGGGGATGTCACAGAGCGTGTTTCTGACTATTCAGTAGACAATAAGGGAGCAGAATGCAGTGTACGTGGAGTGGTTTGGTCACTGGGACCAACATTGCCTTGACCACCACTGCAAAGCTCCATAACATTCTGTAAATTCAAACCATTGTATTATAAGTTCAATAGCATATAAAATTAAATATTATAAAGTTCTAAATGAATTTACATTATTATTCAAGAACTTACTTCCAATTTTTTGTGTCTCTGTAACAACAATTAAATATTTTCTTTGATCTCTTCTGTTTGTGGAACTGTCAATGTCAGAAGAATTAGTTCCTCATTTTGTTTTTCCCTGGTCTTCTGTAGCACCCTCAACGGGTCTATAGACCCTCTAATTTCACTATCTTTCATCAACTGGGAGACCTCATTTTGTAAAGAGTGTTGAGATGGTGTTTCATAAATCGAATCCCCTGTCTGCAACAAAAATATATAAAACATTGCTTAGTCTTTGAAGCAATAGTGTGTGCAAAAAATTATATTAAAAAAAATTGTCTATCATGATAGATTCATAGGATTACCTGATGCCTAGATGAGGGTGTGGTATGATCAATAGTTGGGGACTTACCCCTATCAGCCACCTGCAAAAAAAGTAGAGAACGTTATCACAATGAACGCAATATGTAAAAGCAAACAAATACAGAACAAAAATAAACATTATGCTACATGTTTTCTATGTGTACATTTTTATTTAGAATGTGGAATTACATTTAGTTTTACAGGTTGCCTCGAGGCTCGAGTCTTCTGATCAATAGTTGGGGACGTTCCCCGGTCAACCTGCAAAAAAGGTATACAACATTATCATCATGAACACAAACATAAAAACGAAAAAATACCTAACAAAATAAACATTATGCTACACGATATACATGTTTACAATTTTAAAGTATTTGAAATGGAGAATTACATTCATGTTTTCCCTGTTGCCCTGATGCTGCAGTCGACTGATCAATAGCTGGTTGGCTTCCCTGATCAACACTCTGCATGGAAAATAGATAACATTATATAAATGAACCAAATATACTAATGAAAATACATAACAACAAATCTATCTGTTCATCCTAAATTTATTACATTGGCAATATCGATGTATACCTACTGCCTTGACTCAGGTTTACAAACATATATGAAGAGGGAGGTGCCCTTGAGAGAACCCTGCATCAAAAACATACTAAAAATTACCTAACGAAACCAGAAAAGTAGAAAATTATAATTATATACTAACAAAAAATCCTATAGATGTTAAAATAATTAATAAAAGCTTGGTTAAATTGTTGGATGTACTACAATCATACTAACCGTGTTGGTATCTACACGATTCAAATTGTAATTAATAACCAGTTCTTTGCCAGCAGCTATTGTTTTAATTGCACATACAAAGACACGATTTTCTTCACGCGACTCGAATATGCAGTTGGGTTGCTTAAGTGTAGACCGCGGTTGTGTACTATTTATAAACCCCGCAATATTACCAGTTTTTTTGGCCTTCCTTCCATGTACAACATTGCTCCTTTATTTTTAGCTTTGTCTTTCAGTTGTATATAATTTGCTGACAACTCATATCTACACGTACTTTGTGTATATTGGATCAAGCGCATCTAATCATTGTAGTTGTAAGAGGGTCCAACATACTCCATCAATTCTATACATCTTTCGTATCCAACCTTTATGTCGTCCATGCAAAACAACACCAATCCATGCAATGACGATGATACAATTGTATATATCCTCTCATTCACACAAAAATCAATGTTTGCTTGAGGAATATCCCTAGGCACCCATTGTTTCACTAGGTGTTTGTACCTTAAGGGCACGTCGATGTCTCCCACTGTCTCATCATCATACGAACATGACCCCCTTCCTTTGAGAAAAAATTCCATGTGTTTATTGAATTTTCTTCTGATCTTCTGACATCTAGTTGATCTATCCCTTGTATACCTACTGGATGTCTCTCTTTCCTCTAGCCTTCCCAAACTCCCATCACTGGAGGAAGACAGGTCTGGAAAATACCTATTTGGTTCTACCTGCACCATGGCCGGAAAATTTTTTGGCAAAAACATATCAAAATATCATCAAAAAACTTGGAAAGACTTATAAGCAAAAAACTTGTAAAATTTTCCTACTTCCTACAGAAAAAGCTTGTCAAGAATGAGTTTGGGTAGTAGGTGTGGGCATTTGGTAGCCCTAAAATTTCTAATGTATGCTCCTATTTTAGTTACATACAAGTCTCAATTCTCACTTATTGCTTGCATTGCCTTTTCCTAACATGTATTGGGTGGGCTCACAAAATATCATGTTACACATGGGCACTATGATATGCTCACAAATATTTATATAATGTATTATAAATGTGTGTTCCTAAAATATTTGGCAATATACATGGATGGGTACTATGCTTGGTCACAAATGTTTTCACGTCTTTGGAAATATGTTAGAAACATATATCACATATACATTGTATGATGACATGTAGAATGTTGGGAGCGATTATGGTGGTTGTGTATTTGGATTTTTGGGTGTTCTTATTACTAGCCTAACCCCCTTTCAACAATAATATTTGCAGATTTAATGAGTCTATGTCTAATTCTCTAGGTCCTCATTACGTTCAAGGATCCAAATGCCCTTTGTCCATTCACAAACTTCATATGTATGCTTGTGCACATTGGACTTTGGCCTTTCAACATTGTCAAGCTTGAGACGAACTGTTATGCATATGCAGCAAATATAACACTGCAATCTATGCTAATATATGTATGTACAAGGCCTGGAGGTTCTCCTTTAATGGACTATCTGCTTGAAAGAACATATCTTCACATTCATCTACATTTACTTCGGATAGAAGTGATACAGAGTTTTTATGTTGGCCACTTCCCTCAAAAATCATCTTTGACATGAGTTCCTTTTTCGAGGAATCTTGGTCAATCTCTTCTTCCAAAGTTCTAGGTCACTTCTCCACTCTACATTGGACCGATTATTCACTTTCTTGGCCACTCCTCTCTCCTTACTCTACACTCGTTGTTGTTGTAACCCTTACTTTTGATGGTTGTAAGTGGTTTTTAGTATTCCCATGAATGTTGTAGATGATTATCCATTTTACCTAATATGTTTTATGATCTTTTCCATCATTGCTAGGGTGCACATACCTGTTGTTTATGGCTTCTTAAGCTTGAAATCTCAAGGGCCTAAAAGTGCCCAGATCTCATGTGGGACCCTTTAAGATTCATAGTAACAACTATTGTTAGAGTATGTTATTCTCCAAATGATACACCAAAACCATACTTATCAGATAATATTTGTGTAGGGATGTTTTTCTCTCTCCCATAATTTATCATACTAATGGGATTGTGACTATCAAGTCAATGCCTTATTTTCATAGTGGCAATCCTACAACACTACACTGGAATTTCTTATGACTAACACATGAATATTCCCATGGTTATTAAATATCCATCTATAAACCACTATTGTGGTTTCATCATTGCTCCCATTCAAGAACAAAAAAGTAGACATGACTTCTCTCCCTACATTAAGTCCACATGCACATAATGACTAGCTTTGGTACTTCCTAACTTTTCACTCTTCCTTTTGACAACAAAAGTGAAACATGAAATAATATCCTTACTTTCAGGATCTTGCACAGCTGATGGATTTGATCGAACTGTATAAGTACTTTGTTCCCAAAGTAAATATTTTGAGACCTACGAATGAAGGGGAGAGAGATGAATGCTTGAAGGAAGTCAATGGAAGATGAATTGATGCCCTATTCTGCCTACCCAAAGGCCCTTTTATAATGAAGATTATCCCCAACTTATCATTGATTTGTAGTCTTCTATTTTTCACCCATACTGCTAAAAGCAACACAGTTTTATGTCGATCTAGGATGTATCTTCATGTCACAGGTTCTGCCTTGTAGATGAATATGGAACCCTAGAAGGTAGTGTTGATTTGGAAATATGATTTAACAATGTTCCATCCCATATTTAAGACAATATTGGAGAGTAATTTATGGTATAACATTAACATATTAATTTTCAACCCTAAGGCAATGCTAACTTGAACAGAGTTGGGAGATTTCAAGTAGGTACCACCAAAATATTGGAAGAAATCAGACCAGCTGCTACAGGCATTCTTGGAGGCATATTTCCCAGTGATAACCTACAACAATCATATATATATATAATCCATGGTGATGAAGAGCTGACATTTCTAGATCTTCTACTTGGCACATTCAGGAATGAAAACAATGTTTTAAATACATTTATATTAGTCTGTAATATTTGTTGATTTATTCCTTTTAGATTGTCATGATGATGCTTGTTTTCCCATATTAATTTTCAAACCTAAGGCAACGCTAACTTGTTTTCCCATATTAATTTTAAACTTTAAGGAAACACTAAGGCAATCCCATAGTAGAAAGAACCAAAAAAGACTATTCCGCACAAATCAAAAGGCTCTTAAATTAATTGTATCATGCCTTCCTCAATGATTTGATGAATCCTTTGAAATTGTCGTATAAATATAGTGAGACAAGGCTCAAAACACTTACCTAAAGAGATTGTTTCCTTTTCTCTTTATCATTAATTTATATTATATGTGTTTCAAGTGATGCTAATGTTGTTCATCCTATGTTATTCTCTTGTCAATTTCCTAATAGGGTGGAATTAAATGGCTTGCATTCTACTTTGATCAGTCTAACAAATTCTTTTTCTCCAACCAACCATATTAAACTTGAATGGATTTTGGACCTTTCATCTCTTTCCACTTGGAGAAAAAATAGCAAATGGTATGGTTCACCTCCAACTTCGACCCAAGTTCTTATCCTTTTTTGATCACTCATCAAGGAGGAGTAGATTAACCTAATGTTCTCAATAAGAACACCATCGTCTTCTTTATCATTAGTTTCTATGATCTATGTTTCAAGTGACACTAATGCTTATTGATCTTTTATTATTCTATTATCATTTGTGTAAGATATTGTTGTCGTTTTCAAAAACTTGAGGTTTGAAACAAATTGTATTCTTATATACTCTTTGAGAGAGGCATCAATTGGTTTGTGTTGAGATTATTAAGCATATGCAGAACGCTTCAAGAAGAGAAGCTCGAATTTGTCCTTCTCTACTCCATCATCAAATAGGTTGAGGTTAGATTCTTCAACACCACATATAGGTTCACTATAATTGTCTGGGGATAAATTAAATCTTTTTAATCTTCAACAATCTCTACCAACAGAACAGTCTATTATATGTACTAGGAGCTTCAGTCAAATCAATAGAAATCTGCTACAAACATATGAAGAACTGTTTGATTTTGTAAACCAAGGGGATGGAAAAAGGGCAAGGAAACATCAAATATCACTCACACGAGGGAATAATTCTAAAGCTAACCAACTACCTAAACCACAAAGGTCATCTTCTCGTGTTAAAGGTAAGAGGAGCAAACAAAAATCAGACACAGTGACAATTGACATAAAATGTTCAAATAACAAATGGAGGACATCAAAATACCAAGTACTTGATTCAAGACCCAAAGCATAAACCATAAGATTCATTATTGTCCATTAATGGCCAAGTATTACCTAACCCAATTTCCAGTGAACTAAGCACCTCACGGTCGATCAATTGCCCAAGGAAACAATAACATTGGAGAGGATGGATTTAAGTGATTCATAAGAAGTCTCACACCAATAACACTACAAGTCTACAACAACCCAAAACATTCAAGCCAACAAGTCGTCATATTTTGTTGCAATAACTTTGAATAGGCCCATAGGTGTCTCTAAACACCAAAGAAGCTCTATACCATGCACAATTAATTTGCACATGTTCATTAGGGGCCATCAATCTCGAAGTTTTTTTATATTCTAGTCGTGTTGAATGATAGTGTTGTCTTATATAATATGGATTTTGTCACTACTCTCACTCAATGAAGGTGACATTGTGGAATTCCAAGATGGAAAACTAGCCCCTAAGAAACATTATGCTCCTTATTATTAGGAATATGTTTCATATCCTTGATGGTTTTTATTACAAGAAATGAAGGTCATTAGGATTTCTATTGAAGAATTCGTTGAACTATATTTGACAAAACACAACCATATTCACCTATACCTATGAAGGTCAAAAGGAAGTAGTGAACCTTGTGTCATATTATCTAGTTGGTGTTGTTGTGTATTGGGGAACTAACAACACATACAGGCTAGTTTGTATCATGTTGAATCTAAAATGGAAACATGTTGGGATAGAAAATATATATGCAACCATTGAAATCGAATAAAGTTTCACCTTTGCATAGATGGATAGTGGATGAACTACCTTAAACTCCTTGGCTTGTTTATGGATATTTCAACATTGTTGACACCTAAGAAGACAAGGAAGACATCCTTCTAGTTAGAAGCCTGAAATACTATAAAACTAGGCTACACTTGTATGACCCTTCAAGTAGATGGATTCATACGAGTTATGGTATTATTATAACAACTTTTGTAAGAGTAACAAGAGAGACCTCAAAAACCTCAAAAGGGCCACATTGTCTAAGAAAAACACGTTTTCTACTGTAAATATGCTCAACATAGCTAATTATTGGGGTAGGCCACACTATCCATCTATCATTTGAGGTACATACAAAATGTGCATGCCCAAGGCTTGCTATATCATGAATTTGAAGAATCGAAGTTACATAAATTGCATCAAAAATATTTCAAAGGATGAGGAGAAGAACCCTAAATTAAGTGGTGGAAAAATCAAAATGGCCATTTTGTTGGATTAACATCTTCAACAAAATTTAGGATTACAACCATCAATCTGACCTACCTTATTTCAAAATAAAAGAATCAATCCGACCTACATTTTTTTCACTATTGAAACAAGGTTGCCATCCTTTGTGACAGGCTTGAAGGTGGATGTTATTGTTGTTGATAGTATCTTGAGATACATCAATGATCTGACCTATCTGAGGTATATTGCTGAAGCACTGAATTTATTAGGGTAGCCTCCAATTCCTGCTCACCTCCTTACATCCATGTTCATCATTATATGCAGCTCCAATTTTCCTAAAGGTGCACAATAGTCCCTTTTTTATGCCTAGGGTGCCTTCTCCATGGTTGCAACAAACCCAAGACTAATGTTATTTATGTTGATATTGCACCCAAAATTAGTTTTTTTGTGGCTTGTTGAGAATTAATTTGAGGCAGCGACTTAGGGCAAAGGGTGGATGGACTGTCCAAACACACCTGAAATTCTTAATCATTTCCCAGGATTAAAAGTGCTCAGGGTGAAGTTTTACTTATGTCTTATGATTTTTATCACTGCCTAGAATTATCATTAACCTGTTGTTATCCATATAAAAGTGTGCAAAATTATCATTAATTCTGATGGTGTTGCTTTCATGAGTAAACATGATACACACATTTCCACACTTAATATTGCAATTATCTTATATCCTCTTCAACATTATGCAAGTGGAATGTCAGTATAGGAGCCCTAGTACCAAAACACGGAGCTGATGATAACTTATGTTGTATATTCTTGTAGCTTCCCATGAAGCAACACAAGCTATTGATGTGGTGCAATACATGAAGAAATATTTTGGATTTTACTATATGTTCCCATGGTGCCGTGGGATTAATTCATAGTATCCATCAACAAATCAATTACTAAAGGAACATTGGAAGCAATTTATGATCCTAATGGTGCAATGACTACTATTTTCACCAGTGTACCTAATTTATGATCCTAATGGTGATCTCAAAATTATTGCAGTCAAATCCTTTATCCAATAAATGAGGTGGAGTTTAGGGACCAAAATTATGTCCACATGTAAGGAAGATATGTCCGCAACAAGATTTATAATGCCCAGATTATGCATACATACTCATCCAAAGATATTTAAAAATACTACTATTCACATGATTAATACTGACAGAGTTAGGGAGAACACTTGCAACAAAGTATTTGTCTGTTTTGGAGAGACCTTTTCAAGTCTTCGATAAGACTTTGTAGTTGAATTGGCTCTGTAGCAGGCATCATTCAAAAGCAACCAAGATTGGTACAGTCAAAGTCTTCATAAACAGATCTCCAAACAAATCTCAGAAGTATGATAGGGGGAGTACATGTTTCAGCAAATCAAGAAGTCTACATGTCAGGGGGAGCACACATTTGGATGTGGCCTTGAGGATATTAAGATGAATATGTTCAATATATATCTTAACTTGCAAAAACATGGCATAAGAAATTGGTATATATGGATTCCTAGCAAGGGTGTATACTCAATTGTAAATATTCTCAAGTTGTTATGCAAGATATGGGATCCTATTCTTGATGAGGAATCTGTTGAGGATCCAGTTTACCCTCCACAAAATCAAGCCCTTGAAAAAATCCATAAAGATTCCTTTGAAGAAGGCCCTATTTATGAAATAACCCATTCTCCTATTATATTACCTCATCCCAAGAGTCTGAATTAGATGGTCCATATTGTTGAGATTCTTATGAGGAATATTTTGTAGGCAAACCCTTGTTTGATGAGATGGAAAGTGCATGCATTTATCCATTTCATGAAGAGTTGGAAGTTATATTTAAAATCAATAATCATAGTTTTTGTGACCCCATATATTATTCATATAGTGAATAATCTAATGAGGAACCTAAATATTTGGAACCTATAGAGAAACCAAGAATCCACTCTACAGGATCTCCAAGAACTAACATCATTATATCTCTACTCATTCGATTTCCTACAAAGTGTTGTAGCTTGCTTAGTGCTCCTCTCTGTTTATCATTTAGGTTCAACTTAATGGTTAAATCAACAAGTCCAAGAAAATCTTCTAGTACATATCCTTTATAGTAATGGACAAATAATGATGTTAGTTCTCCGGAGATCCTATAGAGTGGATGTTTTAGCCTCTTCAGTGCTACTCTGTAGTGCGTAACCCAACACTTCAAAGAATATTCTAATGGTTTTATTGGACATAATGGGGTATCCTAATAAATTTCATAATGATAGTTAGGAGGAATGTATTCCAAAATTCCATGGGAAATAGGATTCTGCTAGGTTTCATGTAGAATTACATATTGAATCTCTTCCAAAGGTTGAATGTGGCCCTGAGGATATTCAGATGAATATGTTCAATATATATCTTAACTTGCAAAAACGTGACATAATAAATTGGTATATATGGATTCCTAGTAAGGGTGTATACTCAATTGTAAATATTCTCAAGTTGTTATACAAGTTATTCCTATTAAGGTTGTATACTCTATTAGAAAAGGTGAGACTCAACTATAGTGTACTTTCACGTTACCAAGAAAACCCATATCTAAGAATTTTCAATATTTACCTCCATTTTCCCATATCAAATCTTCGAAGTCAACAAATTTTGCATTTTTCCTTTTTTCTCTTGGTTTGGGGGCTCAACCCTCCCCAGTTTTATGTTTTATTACACTCTAAATGTACATGAGGTGGGTAACTCTAGTACACTCACATGGAAGAGTGCTTATTGTGAGTCTACATTACTAAAATTAACCAATATTGTCTTGCTTCATTAAAATGTACACCCAATTATCATTTCTTGGAGCAATTGAGTGATTCAAACTCAAAATTGTATGCATTGTCATCCCTATCTTTCCATATTTCTGTATTTCCAAATTGAGACTTAAAACTAGTTGTTGGCTGTAAATGTTGGCTCAAACTCATACACGGGTTTGCATTAGTGTCCAACAAAGGTGGTATATTATATTCCAAGCATTGGCATATTCAATGCTTGGAGAGGGGAAGGTCTAACCCAAAGCATCACACGACACTAAATTCTATATAACTCTAACACAACATGGACATCATGACCAACGTTTGCTCCACCATATAGGGTTCCTTTATTTACTTATGCAAGTCCCCATTCATTCAAGTGCAACTCGTTTCCATACCACCATGAACAAACGATCCCTTATAATTATTAGTACCTTCTACTACAGAATGTGACACAACTATACTAAATAAGAATTCATTTATTAACATAGTTGTGGAATAAAAAAACAACACATCGTTTGCATATAAAAGGAACAAACCAAATATTTGGAATGGGGGTCTCATTCCATTAATATTCGTCATAATCCAATACATCCTCAGAACATAAATATAACAAGTCTAGTATAGATCATATTATAAGAATGGCTATCCACAATTGTCCCAAAAGCCTTACAATTCAAGCAACTGCAACATCCTTCTATTGTTTAACCATATTATACTAGCTATCAACTATAACAACATCATTAATAACAATACCAACAACCATTTTCTAGGCCTAAACCTTTACAAAATATATCCTCTCTTAAGGGTGGGGAGTTCCATTCAAAAACCTATATATCCAATGTCTTTCTTCATTGTTTGGCTTGATGTACTACCTGTTATCTCATCTCCTTCTCTAACCAAATGTCTTCCATCTCTCACCATCTCATCCAAACAAATGTTATTTTAAAAATTAAAAATTAAGGACCTAATAAGACCAAACAAAACTTGTTGGCTTTCCCTCATGTTGGTAATCCGTGTGTTTCCCTTGTCTAGTGGACAACCCCTTGTTGTAAATGCTATCCATTCGATTTGATGCATAACTCGGATACATATAGACATGGATGTTCTAAATGACACGAAGAAAAATCCAATCATCCATAAACTGAGTTAGATCAATTTTGGAAACCGAGTGGTTAATTGAGTTCATTCCAACATTGACAAACCCTTTATAATCATATAGGGGTGGGGGATTCATCTCATTGAAGTCAGGTTTCAAATTGTTGTAACAAAATCTTGGTGTGCAATAAAGAGTGGGAACTATTTCTGAAGGTAAACCACTACTCTATTCGGGTCGAGTATTCACATAGAACTGCTCCCTACTCCCTTGCAGCTCTAATGATGGGTGGGCTATTGTGATCCAAGAGATAATGTTTCCCCTAGATCTCATCTATCCTAATTTAATATGGCAATCTAGGGAATTTAAAAATTCAGATTGGAATTGATGTGGTTGTAGATGTTTTCCCACAAATACACAGCAAACATCACAACAAGCCCAAAAACCTTAAACCCTAAACCGGTTGCATGCCCAAAAACCCCTGTCATAGCACGCCCCAAAAAAATGAGTTGATGCTTACTCGTTGAGCCATGAGCTCCAAATCGAAACTGTGAGCTCCAAACATGAACCGTGAGCTCCAAATGTGAACTGTGAGCTCAAAATCAAAATCGTGAGCTCCAATTCTCAACTATGAGCTCCAATTCTGAATCGTGAGCTCCAAATGTAAACATTGAGCTCTAAATCGAAACCAGGAGCTAGTCAAATTGCATAAAATTGATACACCAAAGCCACAAAATGATACACCAAAGCCGCAAAAAGATACACCAGAGCCGCAAAAGGAAACACCAGAGCTAGTCAAAATGATACACCAGAGCCGCGAAACAATACACCAGAGCTACTTGAAATAATACACGAGAGCCACCGCGAAATGACACACTGGAGCTACTCCAAAATTCATAAAAATGTCCAAATTGCATAGAACTGTCCAAAACCTGAGTCGCAACAATGTCGAAAAAGACTATGTATTTTTTATTATATATGTATTTTATTATATGTGTTTCCATATAATAAAATATTATAATAGTATATTTCATTATATTTATTGCCATAATAGTATTTTTTATTAGTTATAGTAATTTTAACTTAGGTATATGTATTTTTATTATATCTATTTTTAACTTAGGAATGGTATTTTTTATTATAATATCATGATGATGATGGTGATCTCACCTAATCCATACAATGAAAACCATGAATACGAAGATGATGGTGATGATGATGATACCAAATTGTTAACATAAGCGATGATGTTGACGACAAAGATGACAAGGACGGTGATGATGATGAAGATGGAGATGGCCATGTTGATATCATATGAAATGATGATGATCACGATGATGATGATGATGATGATGATGATGACGACGTTGATGATGTTGTTGATGACGACGATGATGTTGATGATTATGTTGATGAGGATGACGATGATCCATAATCCCTACAATCTCATCTAATCATCATCATTATGTTGATCATCATCATCTTCGTCGTCATCATCATCATCATCATCATTGTCGTCATCGTCTTCAACGTCATGGTCTTCATTATCATGACCCTCGTCATCATCATCATCATCATCATTGTCATCGTCGTCTTCATCATCATGATGATGGTAATGGTGATGATGACGG
>LPNX010538479.1:219907-250775 GCA_001517045.1 Pseudotsuga menziesii
GTCAACCCAACTTCAAGAAGGGAAACCACAAGGAGTCTCAACCTCCCAGAAGGTTCCAGAGAACAAGAGAAAGTCTCCCCAATAGGGACTAATCAAGATTTCAATGTTTTCATTGTGATAAGATAGGACACATTTCTAGAAATTGTCCTTTGAAGAGACAAGAATACAAGAAGAGGAAAAACAACAAAAAAAGACACCATGCACATCTAGCTGAAGATGAGGATGAAGAAGAAGAAGAGGAAGGACCTCAAAGAAAGCAAGCAAGAGAAGAAGATGCAGAAGAGTATGTACTATTCTTTACACTCTCTGGGTCTGTGACACCTAGAGAAGAAACTTGGCTTATTGATAGTGGTGCTTCAAAGCACATGACAAGACAAAATAAAACCCTATAAAAAATTGAAGAAAAGAACTCTCCTCATAAATTATCTCTAGGAGATGACTATCAATATCTAATCAAAGGAATCGGTGAAGCAAGCTACAAGCTTGATTCAAGAAATTTCGTGAATATCAAGGAAGTTTGATATGTACCAAGTCTAAAGAAGAATTTACTTTATATCTCATATTTAGACAATAAAGGATTCATAATTGCATTCATAGATGGCCAAGTACTTATGTGGCCCAAAGGAAATTCAATTGAAGATGCAGTTGTCATCGGTGACGAAGAAGGAGGCCTGTACAAACTCAAGGGACATTCAGAAACAACCCTTGTTCATGATTCCACTAACCCTAGTGAAATGTGGCATAGAAGGCTTTCCCACATCAATTACAAATCACTACCTCATGTGAACAAAGTAGTGACGGGGTTACTAGACTTGAAGATCAAACATGAAGGTATTTGCAAAGGATGTGCGAAAGGGAAGAATATCAAGAATCCATTTCTGAAGAGTGAAACAAAAACTAAAGGTACATTGGGATTAATTCATTTAGATGTGTGTGGTCCAATTCCATCCACATATTCGAGTGGTTTTGAATATTATATTACATTTATTGATGACTATTCAAGAAAGACATGGATATAAATCTTGAAAGCAAAGAGCGAGGTGTTTGAGAAATTCAAGGAATTCAAAGCCTTGATAGATAATATTTCAAACAAAAGAATCAAGACACTCTGATCAGAAAATGGGGAAGAATATAATTCAAAAGAGTTTGAAGCTTTTTGTAAAGATGATGGAATCAAGAGGGAACTAACTACTCTCTACTATCCTTAACAAAATGGTGTTGCAGAAAGAAAGGACAGAACCATCATGGAGGCAGTGAAGACAATGATATATGATCAAGATCTTCCAATGCATCTATGGACAAAAGTATCAAGAACTATTGTCTATGTACATAATAGAATATTTCACAGTGCTCTTGGATTCAAGACTCCAGAAGAGATGTTCACGGGAAAGAAGCCTGAGGTAAGTCACCTCAACATATTTGGTTGTCCAGTATATGTTCATATACTGAAAGAGAAAAGAACCAAGTTGGACCCATCCGGAAAGAAGGTGATATTTGTTGGATACTGTGAAGTATCCAAGGCATTCATAATTTACATTCCTGGATTCCATCACATGGAAATCAATAGATATGTAACATTCGATGAAGAAGTAGCTCTCAAGAGATCCAGAAAATTTTAACATGAAGAAGTTTATATGGAAGATGCACCTCCTATAAATGTAGAGGCTACATTTCTCCCTGACGATGAAGCACCCGAAGATCATGATATGATAGAACCAAAAGAACCCCCTACGATGGAGATATCACGAAATAGAAAGCCTGCTTGGGAAAGAGAAATTATACAAGAAGCAGAAACATATGGAGCTCTTGAAGGCTCCACAAGGATAAGCAAGAAGCCCAAGACATTTTCCAACTATGTAGCTTTGATGTGTTATCTTGTAGATCATGAACCTACAAACTATGAAGAAACTATACAGAAGAAAGAATGGGTAGAAGAAATGAGGAAAGAGGACCAGTGAATAATGGAGAATGATTTATGGGATATGGTTCCCAAACCAGAAGGAAAGAGTGTGTTATCCTCCAAATGGATCTACAAAATAAAACATGCAGCTGATGGAAGTATTGAAAAGTACAAGGCAATATTTGTGGCTAGAGGTTTCTCTTAGAAAGAGGGAATTGATTATGAAGAAACATTTGCACCAGTAGCACGGTATACTTTGATTAGATCTATCATGGCACTTGAATCCATGATGAAGTGGGACTTACACAAGATGGATGTGAATAAAACCTTCCTGAATGGTGGGATTGAAGAAGAAGTATACATAGAACAACCACAAGGATTTGAAGTTGAAGACAAAGGGACTCACATATGCAAGTTGAAGAAGGTCATGTACGGTCTGAAGCAAGATCCAAGAGCTTGGTATGGAAGGATAGATAGTTTCCTGATGAGATTGGACTTTACCAAGAGTAAAGCCGATCCTAACCTTTAATACAAGGTTATAGAAGATGACCCTGTCATACTATTACTATATGTGGATGACCCATTTTTTACAGGGAATGAGAAACAGATTGTAGAATGCAAGAAGAATCTCGCTGAAGAATCTGAGATGAAAGACCTTGGGTTAATGCATTATTTCCTAGGTCTGGAGGTATGGTAGAATTCAAAAGGAATCTTTCTCAATCAGGGAAAGTACGTAGTGGAAATATTGAAAAGATTTGATATGTTGGAATGTAAAGCCATGGCCACACCCATGGATACCAACCTGAAGTTGTTGGCTGATGAATCATCATAATTGGTGGATGTGACTCATTACAGATAGATTATTAGTTCATTGATGTATCTAAAAAATACCAAGCTAGACATTTGTTTTACTGTGAACACCCTAAGTCAGTACCTAGTTCAACCTAGACGTTTTCACCTGATAACTGCAAAACATGTGATGAGACATCTGAAAGGGGATATTGAATTTGGTCTATACTATAAAGGAAACCATGATTATAGATTGTATGGCTATAGAAATGCAAATTGGGCTAGAAGTGTCTCAGATAGAAGAAGTACATCAAGTGGATGTTATAGTTTGGGTTCTACTATGATTTCATGGTTTAGTAAGAAATAGTTCAATGTTGCTCTTAGCACAGTTGAAGCAGAATATATAGTAGCTTTCTCTTGCTAGTTGTGAATCCATATGGCTTCAGAAGCAGATGTAAGGTTTATTCAACCTAGAGTAAAATCCACTGTTATTCTATGTGATAACCAAAGTTGTATAAATATGACAGAGAACCCACTATTCCATGATAAGTCGAAGCACATAGAAATCTAGTATTTCTACATTCGAGATATGATACATAAGGGAGCCATAAAGCTCTACTATGTGAGTACCGATGAACAAGTTGTTGATGTGTTGACGAAGCCTCTGTCTCAAGTAAAGTTTGAATGCTTTTGAGATAAGCTTGGTGTTGTTCGGAAAGACCTTCCCCGAAAGGGGGAGCATTGATGTTGTAGTGGGAGTGTATCATCCTTGGAAATTTTTCCTAAAAGTGATCTATAGACTCTATGTCTCCGAGAAAGAAGAAGGATTGTATCATCCCTAAACATTTGTTCTAAAGTGATCTGGTGACTTCGGTCCTCGAGAATGCTGTGGGATTGTATCATCCCTAAACATTTGTTCAGAACGGATCTGGTGACTTCAGTCCTCGAGAATGTGGTGGGATTGTATCATCCCTGAACATTTGTTTAGAACAGATCTGATGAATTCAGTCCTTGAGAATGTGGTGGGATTGTATCATCCCTAAACATTTGTTCGGAACGAATTCGATGACTTCGGTCATCGAGAATGTGGTGGGATTGTATCATCCTTGAACATTTGTTCAAAATGGATTCGGTGACTTTGGTCCTTGATAATGTGGTAGGATTGCATCATCCTTGACTTAGTCCTAGAGTGATAGGGAGTGATTATACCATAATTGTATCCGGTGACTTCGGTCGTCGAGAATGTGGTAGGATTGTATCATCTCTGGACTTAAGTCCAAAAGTGATCCGAAGACTTTCATCTTCGTATTGTGGATTACAGGTTGTTTCTGTTGATGATGATGTTACTGATTGAAAGATCAGAGTATGATGATGATGTTACTGATCGAAAGATCAAAGTATGATGATGACGATGATGTTACTGATCAAAAGATTAGAGTATGATGATCAATTTAACTAGCTTACCAGCACTTCAACTCCCTCTCTAAGTTTCAACTTTTTTTTTTGTTCGGCATGGTGCCTTGGGCATGAACGCGTAGTTGAACCACGACCATCTAAAGGGAGCCTCACCAACAGAAAAATATAATTGTTGTTACATTTGAAAAGAAAAAAAATGATATCAATGCACCAATAATAAACCTAACCTATGGCTTTCAAATTACATTGAAGGCCAAATCCAAAATCGAATCTTCACACATCCTGATCATTATGCTCTCTACCACCTTGTGGCTACATACGAGAGGAGCTTGGGGCCATGATTCATTTTTTGAAGACTATTTCTAAGGCAAAGAAAGTAAGAAGAGAACAATTATAAAAAAAAAATGAGAAATCTAAATGTGTGATAACTCTTTAATAATTAAATTGGTTTTATTTAAATTTGTGAATGAAACGGGTGGCCATCAGTATGTATTAGATCAAGGTCATATTACCTTGGAAATCATCAAGATAGGTGGAATTCATGGAATAAACGTCCAATATATAACTTCGAATTCATCGCATTGCATATGCTTAGTGACATAAGCTTGCATAAATCAATATTTTATAATTTACCTTTTTATTGTGACCCATTTAAAAATATGGATATATAAAGAAATTTAGGTATACAAATCATTGTTTAAAATGTTTATTCATTACGTTAATGAAACTCTGCCAAAGTGATATCGACATTGTCACACATATCACTATATAAAAAAGATAGCTAAAAAATTTTTTGTTTAAAATGTTTATTAATTATGTATACAAAGCTATGTTAATGTTAACATTGTCATATATTTTTATAGTTTTCTTGTAGCAAATAATTTGAATTTATAAACCTTTTTAACCTTTATGTATTGTAAAAATTTAAAAATGATACACTAAACCATCACCCTCTAAAAAACTTAATAATGTTTTATTACTTCAAATATTTATATTATTAAAATAATAAAAACATATTTAATTTTATATTATTATATAAATAATATTAATTACATCATATTAAATAAATAATAATAATTACACTAAAGTTATTATGTTTAAATATTACATAAATAATAATAAACACAACAAATCCATAGTGTATCATGTCTTTTTGCAATTATATTTAAATTGTCGTATATGATATATGAACATTGTCAAATTTGGTCAACTCAAAATCGATAGATGTATAAGTATGATATTTTATTGGTGATATTTTTTTATAATTTGAATTATTATTTTTTACAATTTAGTTTAGTTTTGTTCAGTTTATTTAAGTAAAAAATTAATTTTAAGATTTTATTTTTATTAATATATTTATATTAAATATATTTATTTGAAATTCAAATATGATCTTTTATCATTATATTTATCACCAATAAATAAAAATAATGAAAACAGTATTCAAATTCATATTCACATAATATTAACTCAAACTCAAAGACCTTTCACTTTTATAAATTTATGCACTATGTAAATGAAATGTGCATCTCATTTTAAGTAAACTAAAGCTAAGTCTCCCTCTCACTTTAATTTTTATATAAAATTAGACAATATGTAAGTGCAATATGCATCTCACTTTGATGTTTATAAAATTATGCACTATGCAAGTATAATGTCAAATGTAGTCAAAATTATTCAGCTTTATTAAGGAGGTAGAATAGTGTAAGTGCTTAGAGTGATAGATTATGAAGTGAAATGAGTTTCAAGTGTAATGTCAAACTTAGTCAAGATTAGTGAGGTTTGTAAAAGAGGTGGAGAATAGTGTAAGTGCTTAGAGTGATACTTTAGGAGGCGAATGATGTTGTAAGATAGACGGTTTTTACACTTTGTAATTTATTGTATCAATTGTTATATATATTATTAATTTGTAATTTATTGTATCAATTGTTATATATATTATTAAGTTTGTAATTTATTGTATCAATTATTAAATTTATTATTAAGCTTAACTTGGGATATTGAAGTAGAGTCTCATCTATGCTTCTGGCTTTCAATGATTAGTCTTATAAAATCACTTGTGATGTGGATATTTCTATTTTTAAATAAGACATTTAGTGTAAAACAAAAATTTCACCTCTTAATTAGAGGTTTCCCAAATTTTAATCTTGTGAATTTTCAGCCTTAGCACTATTATGAAATATAAACAAAACATCATCAACAATGTATAATACTTCAACTATTAATGATCCTAATCCACTAGGAAATTCAAGATATATGATACCAAAGTGTGCCGATAAGTTTTAGCTTTCTAGGGAAATCTTATCATGCATCTTTACTAGATTTGAAAAGCATTTATAACAACACTTATGAAAAGCACTTATGACACTTAAAATCAAATATGGGATTACAAAAATATTGGATAGATGGGAGCTTCATTAATATGCATACAGATGAAGTTCATATACATACTAAATCATCCCAATAAAACACAATGTTTGATGAGAAGACCTTTCAAGTCAATCATCGAGTTGACAACTTAAAATGGGTGCTTCAGGATTTCAAGAGAGGAGGGAAGCATGAAAGAAACATACTCCCATCTTTGATGGAGATTCAAAAGAAAATACATGGGTGTTAAGTGCAAGGAGGGTGGGAGGGGTCATTTTTTTTCCTAAAGGAACAAAAGAAAATAAAATTCCAAGGGGGATGGGAATCTCAACCGATAATGAGGTAGAACTTTTAGCATTATATAAATGACTTTTATTTTTAAAAGACAAGGAAGTGTGAAAAACAACAATACTAGGGACTAACAATAATTCTAAGCTATCTAAATCACAAAATTCATCCAAATAAATTCAAACTCTTGAAACTTCCACAAAGAATCTTATCACATATCCAATATTTCAATAAATTTGAGTTTTCCATATTTTGCAAAGGAAACACATCTTCACAAATGAGGAATCCAACAAACAGGTGAGGTTGCAAGATTCGGGTTTTCAATTAAAATAGGGGAATCATCATCCTATATTCCCCATGACATGCATGAATATTATAGTGATCCTATGCCATGCAACATAAACACGATAACAAATTGATACACTAGCATCACCCCCCTTCTTCCTCAATCCTATAACACATGCAATTAAGCATTGTAATATCATTGACCTTAGTTATGCATGTGGGTTTATTTTTCTTGGAATTGGGATATGGCCTAAAGTATTTTTCCTTCCCCTATAATGCATCTCCTCCAGTTGTGAGTGGTGGGAATGTGGGTTTACTATGGTTGGAATTAGGATATGGAATGAACCCCTTGCTTCAAACGATAACCCTTTCTCCAAGCACAAGTGGTCAGCGACATTGTGCATTTTGTTGGTTGCAATGTCTATAAAGAAATTGAGAAGGGTGGCTACATAGGTGCACTATCATTGTAGGAGTGGATGTTCCAACTTTTGTGAGCCTGAGAAGATGAACAAAGGAGTGAAGCAGAGTGAGAGGGAGACAATAGAATCATAATATAGTATAATGATTTCAACTATTTTTTAGAATAAATGCAAATATGGGTTTGGTAGGCACATCCATAAGAAAAAAAAAATTAGGGATAATTGTTCTTTTGACACAACAAAGGATGATATTGGTGATTCATGAACAAGAGAAATGAGTTGAAGCATTCATGGGAAATCATCAACGGACGCACACACTGTTAAATTAATAGTTGAGAACTCTGTAGCTATTGGAAGTTGTTTCATAACCTATTCTTATTGACTCAATACCATGGAAGGAACCCTCCCTCTATGACCTCACTTTAGCTTCGAAGGAACAAAAGGACACTTTATGTTCTCAAAAATTGGAATTGGTGGATGGCACATGTGAATCTATCCCTACTGCTACAATTGAGGAAGAGAAGGAATTAGTTGATGCCTAATTGAACAAAACGAGGGCTTGCAATCATAAGCATTCCATGGACATGAAAATCAACCATTTTCTTTTCAAGTTTAATATGTTTATCATGTTTTTATTTTCTTAAGCAATATGTAACATAGTACACTTGCCAAGCATATAGAGGTTGGAACAAGGTACACAGACCTTGTGGGAACATGGATATGTAATTCTACATTTTATATATTTGGTTATGACCACACATAATCTTTTTTGTATTAAAAATTTGTTTAATTCAACTACAATATTTTATAATATAAATTATATTAAAGTTTTGTGAAAAAAAACCATGAGAAAAATATAATTTTTAATTTGTGAAGGCAATATTTGATACACTTTCCAAATTTGTGTTGTTAGAAGAACTTACATACTTCAACAAATGAGCATATGTAGGTGAGTTGAAATTCCCTTCCAAATTTCAACAATAAAACAAAGAAGTTCAACGTACAGATTTTTAGGTAAGTCTTTCATCCAACGAGATAGCACTAAAAGACTATGCCCACAAAAACATATACCTTATAATTTGTCCCAAAAATAAAAAATGCCTCTTAAAAAGATCAAACTTCAGATACTTAAGAAAATAAAAATATAACATTTATATATCATTTTGGTTTTTTTTTACTATCATATTAAAAAAAACATATTTATAAATTATTTTTTTAATTGATTATTTGTTGTTATTTTTATAATTTTTCCAATACAAGTCTTCCAAGTCTACTCCAGCATTGCTTTGGAAATGCTTCACCATTGCTTTGGAAATGCTTATGTACTTTTATGTGCAACCACACATTCTTGGGACTTTTAAGTGGAACCACATTCTTGGGAGTTATTGGATTGTTTTTTATATTGTAACTAAAAAAACTTATAAGTTATTGAATTGTTTTTTATATTGTAAGTTAAAAGAACACGTATATACATTTTGATATAATATTATAAAAGTTCTCAAATTAGTTCCCACTTTATTGGAAACATCTAACAAAATTGCCTTCACATAAAAAAACACCAACATAATAGCGCATGGCAAGAGCAAAGTTAGGGTTTGAGAATAGCCTGACGGCCTTAGAAATGACTTGGCTCGCAAGAACCTGCCCGTAGGATTTAAAAATCTGGGAAATACGTGCTATCAGAACAGCGTCCTTCAGTGTTTAAGTTACACGCCTCCTCTGGCAAATTTTTGCCTAAGGGAGCATTCTTCTGCATGCGAAGCTTCGAACGGGAATTGTCCCCTTTGCATGGTGGAGAACCAGATAGTGACGTCTCTAAATTGTAACATTTCGGTGGATGCTCCTGTGAAGATCCATAGCTCTTTAAAGCTCTTTGCTAAACATTTTAGGTCTGGAAGGCAGAAAGATGCTCACGAATTTCTCTGTTACCTGATTGAGGCCTGCAACGATGTCTGTGTTAAGCTCAAGCAAGTAAGCTTAAGAGATTTGACAACATACATGCTGGAAAAATAGATCGCAAACCCTAGAAACAACAATGGAAACCTTGGGTGAAAAGCCAACAATAAAATAAAATAATATTTCTCCCCCAAGTGAAGTCGCCCCCACTTAAATTATTAATGGGAAAACAATATAAATAGGAGGCACCCCTCCTAATTATTACACACAATAGCTCAAAGAAGTTCACAATTTTGTGGGAGAGAGAGAATTTTGCATATAATGTAGTAGAAGACTGTTATCAGGGTTTCTATCTTTGGAAATATTTTACATATTTTTTATTTCTTCTTCATAGTACTATAATCTCATATTTATTAATCTCTAGATGAAGGTTGCTGGGTTTTCTCCCATTTGGGTTTCCTAGGTAAAAAATATTGTATTTATTGTTATGTTCTTTGCCTATCTTCTAATGATCATATTGATGAATGAAATTAAGATATACTACTATAATCTTAAGAAAATCTAACATGGTATCAGAGCAGTGCTAGAAGAAGCCATTGTCAAAACTCTGTCCGAAACCTGTCGGAACTAGGGTTTCATCTTTCAGGGTCTTCACTCAACCTTTTGGAGGAAAATGAGCCTTGGGAATTTTGCTCTAAGAAGGGCACATATTTTGGTGAAGATAGAATTCAATTCTGAAAAATTTCAATTTTGACCTAATTCTATTGTTGCAACAGAAATTAGGGTTTCAAGTTTTGACCTAATTTATCCATAGTTTTGGATCGACTCTACCTCTACTCAACTCGGCTCTCTAGGGCACATTTATCCATGGAGTCGGTTTTCCAAAACTCCAACTTTCATTTTTGACCTAGCCTCTACTAGGGTCTCAGATCCATATCTGCAATCAAGATGATCAACATGAAGGTTGAAGATCATTTGGAAGTGGCTTCCAACTTCATCTCCTAGAAGTATAGGGTTCTTGTTCTGCTAGAAGAAAATGAACTATTACAAATTGTAAAGGAAAAGGTCCTAGAACCAGAAGCTGAAGAAGACAAACCTCGTTGGAGAAATAATGATGCCAAAGCAAGGAGGATTTTAGTGGACTCAGTTAGAGATCACTTGGTTCCTCGGATCTCAAAAAAGACGACGATGAGAAGGATGTTTAAAACCCTAAAGAATCTATTTGAACACAATAGCATCAATGTGACTCTCACATTAAGGAATGAACTGTCGAATATGAAGATGATGAAGTAAAAGAATATTGCCTCATATTTCATGAGGATCACCGAGCTCCGGTAAAAGATAAAGTCCAGTGGAGAAAATATTGAAGAAAAGGATCTCGTTATGACAACCTTAAATGGTCTCCCACCTTCTTGGGAGTCTTTCATCCAAACTATAAGTGATCAAAGCAAGTTTCCCAATTTTGATAAGCTATGGGTAGAATGCACTCAGGAAGAAACGAGAATCACAGGACGCCAAAGATTTCATGACACTCAACTTGAGGAAAATCAAGCATTCGTATCTCATGCTAAGAAAGGAAAGGGAAGGGGAAGGAAGCCGTACATTCACAGGAATCAAGATAAGAGATCAAGTCCTCCCCCAGATCAAAAGAAACAAAAGAAGGATCTATCTCGGATCCAAAGCTACAGTTGTAATAAATAAGGTCATTATGCCAATAGTTGTCGAAGCTCTCACAAAAGGAAGCCTTAAAGATTCAACTACTGATGTAGAGGAAGATCATGATCACAATAAACAAAAGATTGAATATAGTACATAATTCGTGTTCGTATCAGCTCTATCAGGTATTGTTCCCACCATTAGTGATACTTGGCTCATAGATATTGGTGCATCTAGAGACATGACAAGATATAAAGAAAATATCTCAGAAGTAGTTGAGAAGGATTATCCTCTTCGATTTTTACCTGGATATAATACCAACTACACTATGAAGGGATCTTGGGCTAACTCCCTTCAGCTAGAGTCTAATGATAGTCTACACTTAAGTGATGTGCTCTACGTACCTGGTATGAAAGAAATCTTGTTTCCATCTCAGCCTTAGAAGACAAAGGATATAAAGTAGCATTTTTAGATGGAAAAGTACTTGCTTGGCAGAAGAACTCAAGCATGGATACAGCCAAATTAATTGGTATTGGATAGGAGAGCTTGTATCAATTGAACACTCTACCAGTCCAATCCCTAGTCCATGACTCTACAAGTATGGGTGAGCTATGGCACAGAAGACTAGTTCATTCAAATTACAGATCTCTCCCAGCAATGGAGGAATATAGTTCCAGGTATAACAGTGCTACATGTAGACTACAATGGAACATGTAGAGGATGTGCACTTGGAAATAATGCCAAGAAATCCTTCCCAGATAGTGAGAGAAAATACAAAGAAATCTTGGATGTAGTGCACTATGACTTGTGTGACCCAATGACAGCTGCCTCATTGGGAGGATATCATTACTATGTGAACTTCATTGATGACTACTCACATAAGACTTGGATCTACTTTCTTAAGACCAAGGAATATGATGAAGTACTCTATAAATTTAAGGAGTTCAAAGCACAAGTCGAAAATTTTTCATGGAAGAGGATCAAGATCCTTAGATCAGATAATGGTGGAGAATATACCTCTATGGAATTCAATGAATTCTGCAAAGAAGCATGAATTTAGAGGGATCTTACAAATCCCTACAATCCCCAACAAGACGGGTTTGCCGAAAGAAAGAACAAAACAATTGTGGAGGCAGCCACATCCATGATTCATGACCAAAGTCTACCCATGCTCTTATGGGCATAAGCATCCAAAACAACTGTATATGTACAAAACAAATTCCCACATAAGATAGTGAAGAACATTACTCCTAAAGAATCCTGTACATGAGTAAAACCAGAAGTGGGTCACCTCCTAATCTTTGGTTTTCCAGTCTACATACATGTGCCTAAGGAGAAAAGGATTAAGTTAGAACCCTCAGGCAAGAAGGGAACTTTCATGGGATACAGTGAATCTTCAAAATCCTATAGAATCTATATACTGAAGAGATTTGGAATGTTGGATTGAAAATCCATAACTACTCCGATGGATGCAAACTTGAAGAAGCTGAGGGATTCTACTTCAAATTAAATTTTGATTGATCCCGCTATGTATCGCTAGTTGATTGGGTCTTTGATGTATCTAATGAACACCAAACCAAATATTTTTTTGTTGTGAATGCTCTCAATCAGTTCATGTGCGAACCAAGGAAGATTCACTCGATTGTTGCAAAACATGTGCTCAAATTCTTACATGGCACTGTGGGATATGGTCTACAATATGATTCTGAATGTGACTTGAAATTACAAGCATTTACAGACTCAGATTGGGTCGGATGCACTACAAATAGGAAGAGCACTTCAGGATTTTGTTTCAGTATGGGTTCCGCAGTAATTTCCTGGTGCAATAGGAAGCAAAACTTAGTAGCTCTCAGTACTATAGAGGCCGAGTATATGGCTATTAGTTCGGTAACCCAAGAAGTAGTTTGGCTTTGTAAACTTCTTTTAGGATTGTTTGGCCAGATTCCAGAGGCAACCATGATTCATCGTGATAACTAGAGTTGTGTGCAGATGTCAGTGAATCCTATATTTCATGACAAGTCAAAGTGCATAGAGATTCAGTATTACTTCAAACATAATATGGTGCAGAAAGGTTCGGTCGAGCTACATTATGTTCCGACAGATGATGAGACTGCATATTTTCTCACCAAGCCTCTTCCCAAGGTGAAGTTTGAATAATTTTGTGGAAGACATGGATTAAAAGAGAACACGTCCCTCCTTGAGAGGGAGAGATGACTGAGAGAGATTTACCATACTTTTTCCTAGGTAGCTATGCGCATCCAGCTTCTTAGCCAAGTATAGGAGAAATCCTATCGACTGATGAGACATACAGGTAGTAGATGGTCGATTTCATCGAGGTACCTCTGCTCGTCCAAGTTCTTAGCCAGGTATGAAATAAATCCAATCGACAGATTACATAGACAAGTAGTATATGGTTAGGTTCACACAGGTGCCTTGCTTGTATAAGTGCTCAGCCAAGTATGGGAGAAATCCCATCGGCATATGAGTCAGACAGGTAGCAGATGGTCATGTGATTGCACAGGTACCTCTACTCGTTTAGGGTCTCAGCCAGGTATGGAAGCACCCCATAAACATATGAGATGAACATGTAGTAGATGGTCGTGCACATGTGGTCATATAGGATCTCTAGCTAGGCATGGCAGTATTCCATCGGCAGTAGACACAGATAGTTAGCCAGATTTCTCTCAAACATCCGAATAGAAAAAATTCATAAAGAAAACCTTTAGTACATTTAGAGATGATAGAGATAGTATAGATGTACATATGAAACCCGGATGATCATGATGTTGATGAAGACTGAAGAATACCTTCCTTGTTGAGAGGAAGTGTTGGAGTTTGTGCAACTTTAGAAACTATTCTTATTGTACTTGTATTGTCCTCCTTCAGGAGTTGAACTTGTTGTAATCATTCATACAAACCCTAGAAAGAACAATGGAAACATTGGGGTGAAAATCCAGTAATAAAAGAAATAAAATAAAATTATAAAATATAAAATTATATTTCTCTCCCAAGTGAATTCGACCCCAGTTAAATTCTTAATGGGAAAACAGTATAAATAGGAGGCACCCCTCCTCATTATTACACACAACAACAACACATCAGCTCAGATAAGTTCATAGGTTTTTGGGAGAAAGAGAATTTCACATATACTGCAGTAGAAGGTTGTTCTTAGGGTTTCTATTTCTTCTTCATTGTACTATGATCTCAGAATTATTAATCTCTAGACGAAGGTTGTTGGGTTTTCGCCCATTTGGGTTTCCTAGGTGAAAAATACTTGTGTTATTGTTCTATGCTTTGCATATCTTCTAGTGATCCTATTAATGAATGCAATTAAAATATACTGCTATAATATTAAGAAAATATAACACCTCCCTCATTTGAAACACACATCTCACTCAAGCAATTCGCAAGAGAAGAAGAAGAAATACAACAAAGGAGGAGAAGGATTTGTCTTGGCTCTTGGTTTTAGGGTTCTCTCTCTCTCTCTCTCTCTCTCTCTCTCTCTCTCTCTCTCTTTATTATGAGACTTGTTATTGGGAATTGTACTTTGGTAATCTATATTGAGGAATTTTTTGTTGGGTTTTCTTCCCCATGATGGTTTCCCAGGATATATTGTTGTGTACCTTGTGATTTTGTATCTTTCAATGATCCTCTTTATGTTATTGTTGTGAAAACGTATTAAATTCTTATGAAATTGGAAATTAAGTTATAACAACATATAAATTTAACATGGTGTCAAAGCTATACTAAAAAGCTCTCTCTCTCTCTCTCTCTCTCTCTCTCTCTCTCTCTCTAGATAATAAAATTAGGGCTTCTTAGTAGAGAAGAAATTTGGAGTATAAGTGACAATTGGAATTGTGCCCCTCCTTAGCACATATTTTGGCCCAAAGATCGATTTTTTTCAGTGGATAGAACTCCTAGAAAGTCAAACCCTAGTTTGAGATGCAAACAGAAAACCAGAACCAAAACTAGAAATTGCAGTCCATAATTTCGTAGGTCGAATTTTATGAATCAAAATTTGGATTTTTTAAGAACTCACTAAACCAGCATATGCACCTTGGTCCAATGCATCTTTTGGCAAGTTTAGTTTTAATTTTCAATCAATTTCATTTTTGGTCATTTTCTATTCAATTTCATTTTTGGTCATTTTCTATTCTCCGGGACAAAATGCCTTCAGGCACTAATCTTGATGACATGTTAGAAGGCATAGATAATTTATGTTCTTGGAAATATAGAATTGGACTCATTCTAAAATAGAATGATCTTACTAAGTTTATCAAGGAAGTTGTGTCGAATCCCGAAGAAAATGAAGCAAAGGAAAAATACAAGAAGGATATGATTAGAGCCAAAAGGATTATAGCAAATTCCATCAAGGATTACTTGATTCCTGAAGTTTCCTCTAAGGAAACACCTAAGGAGATGTTAGATACCATAAAAATAATGTATGAAGGAATAAACATTAATCAGAAGATTAATTTGAGATCCCAACTCAAAACTACAAAGATAAATAAGGGTGAACTTATCCAAGAATATTTCACAAGGGTTTCTTAATTCAAAGAACAACTAGAAGCAATTGGAGAAAATATTGATGATGATGAATTAGTGATGACTGCTCTCAATGGTCTTACTAGACCATGGGATTCTTCTATCCATATAATTTGTGCAAGGAAATTTTACAATTTGAAATCGTATGGGAAGAATGTGTTCAAGAGGAAGCTACAGTAGAAAATCGAGTGTAATGCACCAAAACAATTGTTAATTAATTATTATTTGAAATTGTTTTTTTTTTACAATAAAATAAAAATGAATGTAATGGATTATTATTATCATTGAATAATCAAAATACTGAGAGGAAACATAACTGAATTAGTTGTTGAAAGAGTGTTTGTTGACCCACAAGAGGAAATGACAAATGGCGAAAGCTGTCGATTGAGAACTCAAGTGATGCAAAAGGCATCTTCCCCAAAATCAGGTCAAGGCTCCTTGTGGAGTGCTAAAGAGCAAGAGGCTCATAATTGACCAAGTCCTAGGAAAAATACTATAAAATAGTATGTCCATCAAATAAGCAGGAGGATGGCAATGGATGGGGAGTAATCTATTGATACAAAGAGATGGCACATTGATCGGAATTTTCCCTTGTGGTTCAACAAGCAAGATTGGGGGTTCTGTAGAAAGTAAGATTTGGCTTCTCTAGGAGTTGGTGGAGAGGAACGACAACTTCAGTTCTATTTTCTCAACAGTGGTGACATGTTCCTTACTCAATTAATTAACTGTTTAGTACTGAAATTATAGTCTGAGCGTAGATTTCAATTTTTAAATGCACTTTATTGTGAGAATTTTACTATGCATATAATCCTAATATTTTATCTCTTTAAATAAAAAAATTCTTAGTATAAGCTACTAGTTGTTAATTACTTATGAATAGAATGTAGAAGAATCACAAATCTCTCATTTATTTTCTGATGTTAAGCTACATTTCTATAAATCAAACTCTTAAAATGTATACTCTCAAATTTAAAAGTATGTATAAACCAATTATTTTCCTCTCAGAGCTGAAGGAATTTACATAGAGTCTATCTCTCTTTAAAATTAATACGCATATATTTATTAAACCTAATCTCTATTTTTGGTATTCATACCTAGATTAAGACAAATCTAGATATATTAACAAATAAAAAGAACTGAATGAAGGGGTCACAATCAATCAAACCACTACCAAGTATTCAATGGAAAAGTTAACCATCAACACCTACCTTACAGATCTGAGTTTTAAACTCAACGATAATCAAATTTAGCTAAACACAGAGAAAATTTAATTATCAAATCAATATCATATCTGACAATCAAAATACACAGTAAGATATAAAATCGACAAATCACATCTACAGGTTTTAATAACATAATCAATATACAAGCATACAATCTCTGTTCTCGGGAATCCATACCCAAGAAAGGACAGATCTAGTTTAAAACATAATTTGAAAACAAACCCATGATATCCAAGTATAATCAACATACAAATAAATATCCAAGGTTCACATTTCTAATAAATATTGTTTTTTATATCCAGGAACCATGATCGCGGGGTCAAGCTTTTCCCCAATTGAATTTACAAAATGGGCCTTAAACATTAAAATTAAAAAACAATAAAATCTATATTGGTCAAGAAACCAATATATTCAAACAGAAAAACGATTGTAAAATCAAATGCTTTGCAAGTATGAGAGGCTGTGAATCCCACTTTGTAAACCAATGCATCTAAGTACAAACCACATACAGCTTATGGCTATAAAAAAAACTTATCTTTGTAGGTGGTTGTAAGGTCGTGTCTCTCCATAGAACTACGAACCAAGCAACTGGGAAACCCATTTACCACGAACCCAAACAAAGTCTTAGCTTATGAATGACAGATAATCCAAATGTATAGTGCATAAGCCAAGTCATGCCAAGTGTCAATGAGAGTTCCAGGTAGGAGAACATGTTTATGTAAAGGTAAAACCCAGGAAAATCTCCCTAAGATTGGGAAAAAATTCAAAATTGACGCCCAAGTATTGTGGACCATTTGAAATTTTGGTAAAGATTGGACTGGTGGCATACCAGCTAGCATTACCCCTTACAATAAAAAGTACATAATTTTTTTCATGTTTCAAATGTAAAGAAATACGTTCATGATGCCACTCATGTGATTGACTAGAATGTTATACATGTGGAACCTGAAGGGGAGTTTCAAGTGGAACCTAAACGTATTCTCGATAGGAGAGAACTTTTACTCTGGAACCATACCATCGGGAAAATCAAGGTGCAATGAAAGCATGTTAGTCCAGAGGAATCCACTTGGGAACTAGAAAGTAATATGTAGGAGGCATATCCACCTCTATTCAAGGATGAAATAATGGAATATTTATGTATTTTATATATTTTGACAATAAAGTCAAAATGAATGTAATGGGTTATTATTATTATTGAATAATTAAAATTCCGAGAGGAAACAAAACTGAAGTAGTTGTAGAAAGAGTCTTTGCTGACCCACGAAGGGAAATGAAAAATGTTGAAAGTTGCTGAGTGAGAACTCAAGTGATGGAGGAGACATCTTCCCCAAAATCAGGTCAAGACTACTTATGGAAAGCTAAAGAGCAAGAGGGTCATAAATGACCAAGTCCTAGGCAAAATACTATTAAATAGTATGTCCATAGAATATGTAGGAGGCCGGCGATGGATGGGGAAATAATCTATTGATGAAAAGAGATGGCACATTGATCATACTTGTCTCTTATGGTTCAACAAATCGGATCGATAGATCTAGAGCAAGTAACTTGGATGCTCTAGGAGTTGGTTGGGAGGAACGACAACTTCAGTTCTGTTTTCTTAGCCGTGGTGACATGTTCCTTACTATATTTATTAATTGTTTAGTAATGAAATTATAGTCTGAGCATAGATTTGAATTTTTAAATGATTTAATTATGAGAATTTTACTATGTGTATAATCATAATCTTTTATCTCTTTCAATAATATGTTCTTAGTATAAGTTGTTAGTTGTTAATTACTTATGAACAGAATGTAGAAGAATCACAAATCTCTCATATATTTGCCTATGTTAAGCTACATTTCAATAAATCAAAATCTTAAAATGTATACTCTCAAATTTAGAAGTAAGCATAAACCAATTATTTTCCTCTAGGAGAGGAAGGCATCTACACAGAGTCTGTATCTGTTTAAAATTAATACGCATATATTGATTAAACCTAGTATCGAATTTGGGTTTTCATACCCAAATTAAGACATATCTAACTATATTAACAAATAAAAAGAGTTGAACGAAGGGATCACAATCAATCAAACCACTACCAAGTATTCAATGGAAAAGTTAATATCCAATGCCTGGATTAAATATCTGAGTTTTAAACTCAACGATAATCAAATTTATCTAAACGCGGAGGAAATATATTATCAAATAAGTATCATATATGACAATTAAAATTCATAGTAATATATAGATCGACAAATCACATCTACATGTTTTAATAACATAATCAATATACAAGCATACAACATGTGTTCTTGGGAATCCATACCTAAGAATGGACAGATCTGGTTTAAAACGTGATTTTAAAACATAACCATGATATCCAAGTATAATCAACAAATGACTAAATATCCAAGCTTCAAAATTATAGTAATGATCAGAACAAATTTTAGATCCAGGAACCATGACCACAGGGTCGAGATTTCCCCCAATCGAATTTACAAATAGGGCCTTAAACATTTAAATTACAGAACCGTAAAATCTATATTGGTCAAGAAACCAATATATTCAAATAGAACAACTACTATAAAATCAAACAATTTTCGAGTATGACAGGATGCGACTCCCACTTCGTAAACCAATGCATCTAAGTACAAACCCCATACGAATTATGGATATAAAAAAAATTATCTTCATAGGTGGATGTAAGGCACTATCTCTCCATAGAACCACAGACCAAGCAACTGGGAAACTAGTTAACCATGAACCAAAACAATGTCTTACGTTATGACTGATGGATGATCTGAATGTAGAATCCATAAGACACGTTGTGCTAAGTGTTCACATGCACATGACCTATTGAAGTTAGTATAACTAGAATAATCAAAAATTATTTATACATTCTTGCTATTAAACAGAGTATGGATAAATCCCTCACCTCTGAACAGAGAAGAAGGAGGCCCAAGAGGGGGTGACCCTATCGCCGCTCTCATTAGGCCCATGCTTAGTAACTTGCATTCACATACAAAGAATGCTAAAACTATGTATTTTAAAATGTAACTTGTTTTAAAGATAAAGAGAACGCGATTGTAAATATTACTTGCATTTTGAAATTGGGCCATGAGGGTGAAGCAAGCTTATCCTAAGCTTTCACATATACCCTGACTTCACCTGTCAACAAAATGACAGAGTCAGAATAACCCCAATTAATAATAAATGTAAATATTAAATTAACCACCCATAGAGGAAGAACTTACCTTGTTAAGATGTGTCGAGGGCCAAGGTTCGGCTCCTCTTGACTCTCCCCTCTTCCTCTGTCTGTGCAACAAGAAAAACGATGGTGTTAATTCTTGTTCAAGCTTAGAAAAACCTTTTTAAAATGAAATTACAAAGTAAGATGGAAGTATTTCTTCCTTACCTATTCTTTTAAATCTTGCAGGATGCAAAGTCTCTGCTAGAACTCGAAGGAAGGCGGCTGGATTCCTTTTTAACCTTACGATGAGCCCAGAATGGCCGAGGATATAATGGCAATCACATTTTCAATTAATCCACCGATAAGACCTCCTTAAAAACTCAATATTTCATACCAATAACCAAACATTCCTTAACAGCCATGAAGGGCAAGATTGGTGTAGGGAAGCCATGGAGCGAGTGAGCTTCATTAACATAAAAAACAAACAAACCAAATGAATGCATCAAAACCCCTTGTGATAAATTAATGCCACATTAAAAACCTATGAAAAACACTTGAATTAGATCATGACAAGTGGAGCGTCGATATCTACCTATGGCCACAATGCATGTGCTTAGCCAAGTCATTAAATGTGCATGGTTGTGTTGTCAACTTGCAACATGACTATGACATTAATTTTTAATATGGGCCATTTAAACTCTCAGTGTTGGAATCCATTTGTATCCCATCCAAAAATTTTACATCAAACCTTATATTATAAATTATCTCCCCCATGATGTGTAAATCCCACGGGCTTGGGCCTTGAACCACAATATAGGATTTATGGTTGTTACAAGCTCCCAACATAGTTTAATAAGCCATCATGCTAATAAACATTTATGTCACCACCGTTTCCAACAAAAACTCATAAGAGGGGTGGGTTAAACACAAGTTTAAACAAATAAATTGTAGCTAGGACTAAGCCTTAGGATTAGGTTTATGTCCTAAGTAATCAAACCATTACAATAATAAAATCAGAGACTTAAAACATCACCTTGGAAAAGCTTCAACCAAGTCTTCGCTACAAATGGAGACAACGCCAATGGAAGACACACCTTTTCATTCAAACGTTAACAAGTCGAGTTAAACTTATCCATGCATTTGAATAAAAATATTTAATGGCAAATATAAATGTGTTACGACCAATAAATTCATGTTACAAGAAGAATGAATAATAAATCATAAACATTTTTTTTAATGGAAATTATGGGTTTGTGACACTAAGAAGCACTACTTAGAGATGATGACCAGGCTTTAGCTTCTCATGCCAGAAGAGGAAGAGGAAAACATCATTTCAATAAGGACTCATAAGGATTCTCATCCTCCTAAGAAGTTTTATAAGTATAAAAAGGGAAATTACAAGTAGAAAAACTCTCCTCTTATTAATGTTACCATTTTAATAAGATGGGGCACATTACCAAATATTGTCCATTAAGAAAAGAAGAATATAAGAGGAAGAATAACAAAACACATCATGTTCATGCAACCGAAGAAGAAGAAGCTCCTAGGAAATTAGCAAAGAAAGAAATTAAAGAATATGTTTTATATAAGGTGAATTTCTCATGTGGCCTAGAGGAAAATCTATAGAAGATGTAGTTGTTATTGGTACAAAAGAAGGTGGCTTATATAAATTGAAAGGTCACTTAGAGTGGTCTTGATTCAATATACTAAAAGTCCATGTGAACTATGGCATATAAGGCTTGCTCACATCAACTACAAATACTTACCGAATATGAGAAAGGTAGTAACAAGTTTACCTTATTTGAATATTGATCATGAAGGACTATGTAAAGGATGTGTGAAAGAAAATAACATAAAGAATCCATTTTTCGAAAAGCAACACCAAGACAAAAGGAATATTGGAACTTTTCCACTCATATGTATGTGGTCCATTGCCTTCAACATATTTAAGTTGGTATGTATATTATGTCACATCATTGATGATTACTCTCGTAAGACTTCGGATCACTTTTAAAAATAAAAAGATAAAGTATTTGGTAAATTCAAGGCATTCAAAGCCTTGGTAGAGAATATCTAAGAAAGAAAGATTAATATACCCATGTCAGATAATGGAGGAGAGTGTCTTTCAATTGAATTTGGATACTTTTTCAAAGATGTCGGGATTAAGAGGGATCTTACCACTCCATATAATAATCCACAACAAAATAATGTTGCTGAAAGAAAGAACTGAACTATCATGGAAGCAGTGAAGACTATGATCCATGATCAAGATCTCCATATGCACTTATGGGATGAAGCAACAAGAACAACAAGGTATGTACAAAACATAATATCTCATAGTGCACTTGGGTTCAAAACCCCCGAAGAGATGTTCAAAGGAAAGAAACCAGAAGTAAACCATCTCATGATATTTGGTTGTCTAGTGTTTGCTTATAATCCAAAAGAAAAAAAGAACCAAATTGGATCCTTCTGGAAATAAATGAATATTTTTTGGATACTATGAGGTCTCCAAGGCCTTCATAATTTATTACAAGGTTACCATCATATGTAAATTCAGTAGGGTTTAAACCTTTGACGAAGATGCATCTCTCAAGAAATCCAGAAAGTGACAGTTTGAAGAAGTATATGAAGAAGTTTTAACTCTTAGAGTTGCAAAACCAATGGAAGAAGTTGCACTTTATCTTGATGACGAGATTCCAAAAGACCATTATATGTTGGAGCCCCAAGAACCTCCATGCATGACTATCTCTCGGAAGAGAAAGACATATTGGGATCAATAAATTATTCAAGATGCAGAGAAGTATGTCGCTCCAGAAGGCTCCACGAGACAAAGCAAGAATCCAAATCCATTTTCATGTTGTGTGGCTTTGATGTGTGATCTTGTAGATAAAGAGCCTACTTTCTTTAAAGAAGTTGTTCAAAAGAAAGAATGGTAGAAGCCAGGGATGATTTTAAGCAACCATTCTTCTTTAAAAGTGTAAAAATGTTGTCGAATCTTACCAATTCTTAAAACATCAAATATAAAATATTTGGCGATATTTTTATAAAAAAAATTCAATTTCTAAGGATTTTATATCGTTTATATAATAATTTGGTGATTTTTAGAGTGAAAAAATTTCACCCCATCAAAATTGGGTGAAATAGAGCTTCAAAAAATGCAAATCGATGAATCTTTTTTCGGAGGAAAACATGGGAAAACAACCCATGGGATAAATTTTGCCCCTAAAATTATTATTGGTAGAATCCATGATGGAATAATACCAATCCATAATGAAGACTTATGTGTGGGATGTAGTTCCCAAACTAGAATGTAAATATGTGGTATCTTCCAAATGGACATACAAGATAAAACATGCAACTGATGGAAGTATTGAAAAATACAAAGCTAGAATTATGGCTCATGGATTTTCTCAAAAGGAAGGAATCAATTATAAAGAGATGTTTTCTCCCGTAGAAAGGTACACTTCTATTAGAACCAGCATGCCACTTGCAACCGAGATGAAGCGGAAGTTACACCATATGGATGTGAAAACAACTTTCCAAAATGGTGTTATTGAAGTAGAAGTGTACATATAACATCCACAAGGATATGAAGTTGAAGATATAAAGACACATGTTTTCAAGTTAAAGAAGGCTCTTGTATGGTTTGAAGCAAGCTCCAAGAGCTTGGTATGAAAAAATTGATAGTTTTTTGACAAGCTTGGGCTTTACCAAAAGTAAAGTTGATCCTAACCTTTACTTCAAGGTTATGGATGATGAACCTTACATATTACTGTTGTACGTCGATGATTTATTCCTAACAGGTAACGAGAAGCAAATATTGGAGTGTAAGAAGTATCTCATTGCAGAATTTGAGATGAAAAACCTTGGCTTGATGTATTATTTTCTAGGTCTTGAAGTACGACAAAGCCCGGAAGGAATCTTCCTTAACCAAGGGAAGTATGCAGTGGAAATCTTGAAAAGGTTTGATATGTTGCAATGTAAAGACATGGCCACACCCATGGATACAAATTTGAAGTTTCTAGTTGATGCTTCGTCAGAGTTAGTGGATGTGACACTATACATATAGATTAATTGTTTTGTTGATGTATCTGACAAATACCAAGCCTGATATATGTTTTGTTGTGAACACCTTGAGTCGGTATTTGGTTAGGCACAAACCTGTTCACCTTGTAGATACAAAGCATGTGATGAGATACCTTAAAGGTACAATAGACTATGGTATTAGTTGTACTGGAGATCATGACTTCATATTGTACGACTAAACAAATTCAGATTGGGTAGAAAGTGTCTCAGACAAAAAGAGGACTTAAGGTGGATGTTTCTATCTGGGGTTATCAATGATTTCAGGGCTAAGAAGGAAGCAAACCAATGTTTCTCTCAACACTATAGAAACGGAATATATTGCAGCTCGTTCCACCACTTGTGAATCCATATGGCTTCAGAATTTGTTATCAATTCTATTCGATATGTAGATGGATTCCACCATGATTCTATGTGATAACCAAAGCTGTATGAAGATGACAAAGAACCCCTTTTTCCATGATAAGATGAAGCAAATAGAAATCCAGTATTTCTACATTTGTGACATGGTGTAGAAGGAAGTTTTAAAGCTCCAATATGTAAGCACAAATGAGCAGGTTGCAGATGTGTTGACTAATCCTCTTTGTATCTTGATCACAACAGGTAGCTCAGTTGGGATTTATCAACCTTAGACTTTATCTCGTAATTCCAAAAGCGAGGATCATCTTAAATGTTGATCATTAGACTTGATCCCATAATTCTGAAAGGATGGACTATGTGTACATTATAAGAAAAGCAATGACTATGGTCACTTTGTTGGCCTCTTATCCCTTACCACCCCTGAATGTCTCTCCCTTCACCCCTTTCTTTCTAACCCATTAACACCCCCACCCCTTTCTCTACCTCTAACCCCTTACCACACCCCACCCCTTTCTCTACCTATAACCCCATATCACCCTTTTCCCCTTTCTATGTCTCTCAATTGTTACCAACCCTTCTCCCTTTACCTTTAACCCCTTACCACCCTGAATTCTTTTTAATATTCTAATTGAAAAATAATAAAATTAATGTTATAATCAACAAATAACGAAATTATTGTTATAATCGGAAAAATAATAAAATCATAAATTTATAAATCATAGACACATTTTATAAAACTACAATGAGTGCATGTTTTGTTTTGGCTACAAAATATTTGAATGTAAACAAAACACATTCCCATTTCTTGGCACTATGGCGAAACCTACACATGTGCTAGCATAACATTCCTATGCATATGTGTCTGCTTCAGACTTTGCCTTTAATTCATCATGCATGTGCCTTGGAGTATGATAAATCATGGCTAATTGAGCATTACATCCAATTTTTCAATATGCCCATGTTTATCCGCTCGTTAGAGTATGCTACACGCCATCGTTTCAAAGGTTGCACCCACACTAGGCGTACTATTTTCGAGGTTTGATGGGGGGAAATAGCAGTGCACTAGTACTAGTTGATCTATATATGTCTTTCAATTTTCCTAAGTTGATTCCATTATTTAAGCACTCAAAGGTTGCACCCACAAAAACATATACCTTGCAATTTGTCCTAAAAATAAAAAGTGCTCGTTAAAAAGATCAAACTTTAGATAGTTAAGAATAGGAGTAAGCTAGCTATGGAGCAATCCTCCCTCATCGGACGTAGGAGGAGCAAAGTTAACGTTGACTTTGCTCCTCCTCCCTCAGATGGAGGGAGGATTGCTCCATAGCTAGCTCACTCCGTTAAGAATATTTTCAAAATAAAAAATTTATATATTCAAAAACATCATTCAATTTCCTACATTTCATAGTTTTACTCATAGCAAGGTTCATTGTGTATGTGTCTCAAAATATCCATGTAAGTTGAGGGATGCTTGTTTTTTCATTTTTCTATTGCATCTAACCTGTGAAAAAAGACCATCATAAACATGCACACACCCTAAATTATATATACATAGAAAAATTGGTTCAAAGACAACATTCAAAATCCATTTCTGAGTCTGACAATGGAAGATTGTGCTCTTTGGCTTCCAAATCAACTTCGTTCAACAGTCGTTCTGATTACCGTGCTGGGAAAACAGATAGTAAAAGTTGTGTTACCGACAGTAAAGATGGTGATTTATTGGCAGCAGATCTTCCTGTTGTTGAGAGGAAGCCTGGAATTAGCAATGACTCTCTTGCAGCCACAGATAGATTGGTGAAACTGAAGACTGCAAATGGTACATCTAATTCGTATAGCCAAGCTGAATCTGATAGCTTCAATCGCAAACGCAACATGGTAAAAGATGATCGAAGGTCTTTGTCTATTGGAAATGAGAACTCTTCAGAAGAAAAACTGTTCTCTAAGAGACGACGACGAGAAGAATATGAAAATGAGTACACAAGGATTAGCCATATTAACCAGGAAAATGATCCATCAGAGCACAATGTGGAATCCAGAAGGAATACTGAAGCGAACGATGAAGATCACAAAGTCTCTGAGCTTGATAAGTTGAAACAAATGCTTTTACAGGAAGCACGTCAATATTTACAATCATGTGGCTGGTGTCAAGATGTACGGGAAACCATGCGAGAGAGAAAGAGGATCCGCGTAGATCAGACAAGCAATCACACTGACTTAAGAAAGTTGTTAATAGGTGATATCAAGGATTCTTTTATTCGGCAAATTCCCGAGTCACTCGAGGAACAACTTATAAATCGCCTTGGTTCATTCTTGAGAGGAAAGCAGTGACTAGGAATCGAATTCTCTCGACCTCTTTCGTTGGGTCTAGCCTTTCTTACAATTATCTTTTCTAAATTATATTTCAAATATTTTCAAAATTATTCATCACTAAAATAAATATTGAATATAAATTTTATAAATTTAAAATTAAATTAATTTCTGAATAATCTTTCAATATTATATAATTTTTTTAAATTTGTATAACTTTTGACATCATAGGGTATATTTAAACACTATAGGGTATATTTGTTGTTTATTTAATTTACTTAAATTGAAAATGTAATCTATAGTTTAAGGTAGTTAGTTTTATATATTGAAATATATAATATGACTTGGCCATCCATGCATGCCATAATCAAAGGGAAGAGTTATGGGTTACGGAAGTCACACAGTGGTCTTTAGATGTTTATTTTTATTATTACAATTTATAGTTTTTAGAGTATTGGTTCACCATCTTTAGCCGACTACGTCTATTTCCTTTTGGGTGCTAGCCTCATCCATGTCATACATGTGAGATACTACTAATTAGTTCCATTTTGATTTAGGCAAAGAAGGGCACCATCAAAGTGGTGAACCCCAACTTGCATCTACCCACAATGTTTTTTGACATATTAACATGTGCATAATATGTTTAATCATTGGCCATCTAATGTGATTTTACTAGTTGCTTCAACTATGCATGCCTAATTTTGGTTTTCCATGTCTATTCTACCAAATGATCTTCACAAAACGTTGAGCCTTGTGGTATACAATGGCGATCAGTTTAAAAATTTGTTTAGCGCTCGACTAGCGATATTGTTTGGAGCTATCTACGGTAGCTAGAGTTGGAACAATTTTGTATTCAAGCGACCTAATAATGGCATGCTTGTTTCAAAGCAAGAAAACATAGAGGTGCATCCTCTATTTTACATGTTTACCTAAAATTCTATCCATCAGTCAGTCGATAGCAACTAATTGACATTCTCTAGTAGTTCATCTCTACTTTCCTTTGATTTGATTCTTTGATCAGAGATATTAAATTGAGATCTTGTGCTAAATTCAAGAATAGAGCTCTCTCCCAAATGATTTTATATCCTTACTCTCAGAGAATAAATAAACCAGGTTGTGATCGTTTAGAACTGTAATAATTGCTTTACATCTCTAAACTATGATCTCTACACAGGGTCATTTATAACTTTGCTAGAAATTAGATCGTTAATCATGGCAATGAATTTGTCTACCATGAATTTTCTCTAAGAAAGTTTGAATATCCCCGCAGCCAGTTGTTGCACCGAGAGAAGCAAGGTGCTCTCCAACCCAGTATGGGGGAGATCTTGTCACGTTAGTCACGTTATGCTAGCCGACACAAATAAAAAATATTAAAAAATACAAAATATAAATTGTACATATACTTAAATAAAATATAAAAATAAATGAACTAACATAGATCCATTTTAAACCCAGATCTATCAAGTACTTAGCGGGATCCAAATGGTAAAAAAATGTACAACTCAAGAAATTGGATCCTTCTCGGTGCTTGAAAGATCTAGGTTTAAAATGGATATATGCCAGCTTACCATACAACTCGAAAATTCTAATTATTCATTGCGTAAAGTTTGTTTTGGATATATTCTTAATCTTTTACCAGCATATTTGCTAGATTGTTCTATGGTTTATTTGTAATATTTTTATTATATTTCAATTTTGATCCATATGAGATAATATAGAAATTAAAACATATTATAAATTAGCAATGTATAGTGATATATAAAACTTGAGGGTGCTTGCACGAAGTTGGTTCCACTTTTTAGTGCCACTTTAGAAAGCGAAAACGCACATCCAAAATGTAAATCTATAATGCATATGTGTTATTGATGCTACGCTTGGAAAACCCGAGCCCAAAATCGAGGCTAAGGTTAGTTAGCCAATATCGCATGTGTTTTTAAAGAGTTACATGTGTTTTTAAAGAGTTACACTTGTGTTTTTAAAGAGTTACAAATCGCAAGTGCGATATATCGCACTTGCGATTTGTAAAACCATATTAAAAAAAACAAAGGCACACGACCTCAATTTCTTATTTTTAAAACACTGAGGGCCGCGTTATTGAGACAACGAAAAACCACACCAGCAATTTGAGTTTGAAAATGTGGAGGCGCCTTTGGAGGATAATTTGCAAGGGCCAATTCAAAACTTGGATCCAATGGAAGGTAAGTACTCATTTACTTCATAATTGCTTTCAAATTTTGTTTGTTTTTGTTAATTTTATAGTTTTTATATTTGTTAAAATGAATTTAATAAAAAAGTTTGGATTAAATCAAACAATGATATATTAAAACAATTTTTAATTTGTTGTTTTAATCTTAATAGATAACATAAATGTTGAAGGTAATGTGTAAAATGAACCCACTAATAACCCAAACCCAAACCCAAACACAAACACAAACCCAAATACGGACACAAACCCAAACACGAAGGCGGAACAAGACCGGAATTCAGAGATTTTGGCTCGTTTGGGTGCATTGAGGAGCTTTAGCTCATTGTTTAGAGGGGGGGGGCATTTGAGACAATCATTAGCCGAGGCATTGCATACCATAACAAACACAATTGCCAATGCCCAGGGAACATTGTACAACATTAGCTCATACAGAGAATCCATGAGGCAATATTATTCCAATGGTTTGAGATATAAAGACAAAAAAACTAAAGATAACCAAAGACCAATTGTTTTCGTTATTCCAGAACCCTAGCACCGGATTGGTTCCACCCACCAGTCGAACACACATTTCCATAGACTGGTGCGTGGAACCAAATGTGAAAGCCAATTGGATAAATTGCTGGTACATGGTCTTCGATGAAGACCCTCATGGGAATAGAGACATCCCATTCTATTTATTGAGGAAGTTGTATACAAAATTTATCTTGCGAAAACATGTTAACTATTTTTATATTTTAGAGTTACAAAGTATGGGTTATGGGATGCCCCAAGATAGGGAAGGGGCTAGGACTGATCCTAACCGTGTGCCACGCCCTCCACACACACCAAAATCCCCTCGGGTATATCCTCCTGTCAGTCCTGTGATTGATGATACACAGGAGGCCTTATGCGACTAGGAAGATACATTGCTTCAACATGGGACTGTTGTCCAAGACAATGTAGGCCAAGGGGTTAGCACTTTTGAGGTTGGCCCATCCCACACTCAGAATCCACATACTAGTTCTTCAAACCGTACTCGAGGTACAGATCGCACTGGAGACACAGAGGGTTCAGAGCGTCGTGTTATTCCACACCCTTGTACAGTGTGTGGAGGCATATGCTATGGGCCTGCTTCAGAGTTTCGAGATGATGGATTACTTCGATATGTAAGTAAAACTCATTCTTTTCATATTATATTTTGTTTTATATCACAATTTTAAATTGTTTCGTAATTTATTTATATTTAATTATCTAACAAATTATGTGAACAAATATACAGCTGGTGTCCCATCACACCCCACATTCGCATAGTTCGGCGATTGATGTTGATAACATTGATGCAGCGGTCAATGTTGCATATGGTTTTGGTGCTTCACCATTAGCTGTAAGAACTTTACTTTTTAATTTGTCATCGTTATTTACATATTTATAGTAGATATTGCAACATTCAATGCATCTTAATCTGTATACAGTATGTTTTATGTAGGTTGGGAAGGATGAGTTTGTGGAATCCCAGCCAAGTCCCTCAAATGTAGAGGAAGATTCCCAGACACAGGTATTATTTTAATTATGCTTTTAATAATTCAACATGTATGCTTTTAATTATTATAAATTTTCTAATTGTATGTCTATGTTTTGTTACATAGCATGGTATCTATGCTAGCGGAATGACCTTTGTGACTAGGGACCTGCCTTCCCCCCCCCCACGTACATGTATGTTTCGCTTTCTTAGAAAAAAACATTTTTCTTCCTTCTTGTATATGTCTCGTTTTCTTTGTATTACCTAACATTGACATATGTTACGTTATGCAAGAATCTATTGAGCCAATGGTGCTTGAAGAGCACTAAATCCAGTTTTTGGGTGACCCACCTCTCCCCCCCCCCAAGTACATGTATGTTTCGCTTTCTTTGAAAACATCATTTTCCATCCATGTAGTATATATCTCGTTTTATTTGTATTTGCTGACATTGACATATGTT
>LPNX010538495.1:3542-19166 GCA_001517045.1 Pseudotsuga menziesii
ACATGGACTTCTCCTGTCCGTGCATTAGAGACATAAATTCTTTGTAACCCTACTCTTTGTCATTTCCCTCCATGGTTCTTGGGCCTTCAGCTACTCTGCAACCATTCTCATGGAGGTCACAATACCCTTTTGGTTTGTTGTTGTGCTACGAGTCTTGATTTGAGTTGTTTTAGATTCCACTATTCACTTTTATAACTCATTCTTTGTACTGTGAGTTTTTATCTCTGTAAGGGTTTGTTGAGATTCGTATCATAAGGCTTACAGAATGTATGTGGATCCTTGTTGTTCATCTGTGGTCTGTCATTGCAGAGATAGGTTAATATTTGCTTATTGTTGGTTAAAGCATTTCCCTCGTCATAGGGTTTGAGACTTTCATTTTCACGCCTTGCTTGTTGGTGATAGCTCCAGCTTTGTTGTTTAGTTCTTTCATGGCCATTGCTCATGCTTATTATTTCTACTGCTGTCAGTGTGGCTTGTACATGAGTCCCCGTCATCTCTGTCACTGTGATTATGAAGGTTTGGCTTCTTGTTACACTGGTTGAGGTGATGTTGTTCCTTCATGGCTCCATAACCTTCGCCTCCAGGTAATGTAAGCATTTGAGAGTTTTTAAAACTAGATTTTGTTTTCAGTATTTAGTTCTGAAAGCAAGTTTTTAATTGAACTTTGATTTTCATTTTGTTAGTGACAGTTCGCATAACCCTTGACAGAAAACACTTCACAAAAGGACCGACGCTCTGGCTACTGGTAAGCCCTGGTTATCAAATGGATTTCCCTACTTGTGCAGTCCTTAGGGGACAGTTTCTAGTTGGAAAAAGTTACAACATGGTTGTTACCCAGTCTTGGGTTTTTGTTCTTCAGTTTACTAGTTTTGATTTTTGTTTAAACCCTCGCTTACAGCAGGGTAACTCCGGCTCAAACCGTGACTTGTAAATGTTTGTTTCTTGTTTTTGTACAATGCTTATATTTAAATCCTTTATGGCCAGTCAATCAATACACAGTTTATTTTAAAGCATAAAGATTATCCTTTGAGCTTAGATTCAGTTTATCTTTAAGCTCTTATGGTGACTTTGTAAACTAGGGTTTTTACCCTATTCGCCTGTGAAATAGAAAGTTTGTTGTATATTGATTATTTTGCCTAAAGAATATTATTAATGGCTTAAGACTATTATTACATCATATTATATAATTATTGACCTACAGGCTCAGAAATTCGATCTAGGGTTTCCTGTAGGTAACCCTTGTGTAAAATAAATTCTTCAATTTGTTCTTTAAGCTTTAGTTACTTAATTTAATTGATTTAATTATTGTTACAGTTATATAGTGTAAATTTCCAGTTATATTATTATAATTGTCCTTTCACTGTCCTTAAAGGACTGTAATAATTTATAATAGTTTAGTTGTTTAATAATAAATAATCCAAATAATTGGATTATCGCTTAAATGATTGTCATTTACTTATCTTGTTTGTTATTAGGGTTTCGACCCTGTATTTTCTTTTACAAGTAGAACTTGTTTGTATAGGTTAAAAGAAATAGTTCTTTTTATAAATAAACGTTTATTATCTTATTTTAGTTGTTTTAATTTAATAAAATACAGATAGGGTTTATTAAAGTTCTTTGATAAGATGTACGTAAAATCTGTACTTTGTTTGTTCTTTAGAATTTAATTATGATAATAACACTCTACTTGAGGTTCGAATAATTGTGGATATAGTCATTTATTATTAATAGTAAATAAACTAAGTATTTCTGATTTAAATCTTTACTTAGCAGAATAAAATAAAGTGTTTTTTTTAGTTATTTCTACTTCCTCTGCTACAAGTTAAAAATATAATTACAAGGAAAAGTTTATATATATATATATNCTGTAAAGAGTTATGGCTATTTTTTTTCTAGCATACTTACATCAGCAATCTGGTTAAACAATAAATATAAATAACAGGTCAATGTTCTTTTCTGATAACAACTTACATACAGAAATAGATTACTTTGATATTATGAAATGCATAATACATCTATTCGTTTCAGATTCCTATCATATCCTTCATCTATTTTAAATACACTGCCTATGCTGGAGTACGGTCTGGTCCTTTCATATGTGTAAAAACACAGGTTATTTTACATCTATTTCAAGTTCATTCTTTCAAATATCTATAATATTTACAACTAAACATTTAACATAACAATCAAATTCACTTTTTATCATTTAACACAGCAAAACAAAAATATTGTAGAATCTGATTAAGCTGGACAACAACAGCATTAAGAGTCCCTTCCTCCCTACCAATTCCTGGAGAGCGCTCAAACAGCGTCTCCTCAGGACCCCCGAGCCTGTTCCTGGTCTCCTTGGTTAAGAACTGGTGGAGCAAGCAAAAAATAAACAAGTCCAATGACTCCGTAATGATTCTACACACAATAGTAAGATCCTTTAGCTAAAAAGCTGCACTAGATCACTCAGCAGTTTAACCCCTCAAACTCTTTCCACAAATTCCCTTGCCATTAAATTCTCTGAAGTTCATTCACCTGAATGATCTCTTCACTAGAATGAGCAGCCTCAGCTCTCTTCAATGGGCATTTTTATAAGATTGCAGAGGTATTTTGGGTCAGTTTGTCATTAATTGAGCCACCTTCTTTGATCCCACTTTCTTGGGGGATCATGACCCCAAATGTAGGGAGGTTGCCACCTGCAACAGTTGGAAGTGTTTAAGGATGTTGCCACATGTCTGTTTGCTCTCCACCCAGTCTCCTCCACCAACTTGACCAGTAAACACTCTTTTAACAGCTCTCCTAAGCTATTGTCTCCACTTTTATTTATTTATAATTAAAATATTCAGAAATACATTCAACATCCTTGACTTTGCTGAGTCATCAATTACAACTTAGCATAAAATTTAACATAATGTCTTTAAATAAAATCAAATAAGATAATATTATTTTTGCAAAATTGGGGCATGTGACAGTGTTCTCTATGGTGGTGGTGTTTATAATTATAGCCACTACTGGGGCTCCTAGATTTGTATATTTTGCAATCTGGGACTAACCTGTCATACATTTAGACATTTCTCCTATAACATGAATTGTAAGAGGGTCCTTCTGCTTCTTTTCTGGGTGTTTAATACATAGCTCTTTTATTACCTTGCTATATATTGGTATATCTTTGATATCTTGTAATATATGTATTTTAATATAGATGTTCTTTAATTCATTCAAGATGTTATACTCTGGATGAACTACAGGATTTTCTATCACTAGTCTTTCTGGAAATGGAGGAATTCTTTGCTCCTGAATAGTTTCTTGTGGAGGATGGGTGTGTACTTGAACCTTTCAAATGTTCACATCCTCCAAAATAACATCATTCATGGGTTCACTTGAATCTTCTTCTTCCTCATTTGGTTCTTGAATGATGACTGATGACTTGGGTTTATTATTCACAACTCTCCTTGATCGTAATTGAATTTCATGTACAGGTATAGTTGAAATAAGGTATCATGGAAGAGCTTGCAACTCAACATTGTTAAGAGCTTGAGTTGGTTTATTGTTAGGGTTAGGTATTGATTGTGCAAGTAATAATGTCGGTCGAGGAGGATTTGCATTTTGAAAGTGAAGAGGTTTCTGTGTGATAAAAGGAATTGGAGGTACAAATCCAGCCGACATTTGGTGGAAGTTTCCTTGAGTCTAAGAATAAGGATGATTAGGTGCAGGGACAGGTTGTGGCTGAGGATATGGTTTTCATCTCCATACTTGTGACCAATATTGTTGCTGTGGAAATTGAGGAGGAGGATACTAAGGTGGCCAATTCTTCCAGCTTGAATTGTTCCATTGTTGAGGTGGTTGATATGGAGGATAATAGAGTGGAGGTTGTGGTGGAAATTTTGGATACACTGGTTGGTATCTAGGATGCCAAGGAGGCCTCATATATGTTTTAGCTACATCCCCACTCTTATAGATGGCTTGCAATCTAGGAAAGGATGGGAAATTATTTGTTGGATGCTATTCTGTATAGATGTGACATATGGAGATGTTTTTTAATGGAAATTCCCTTTGGGGATGTTTAGTTCTACATCTTAGAAAAAAGATACTCATTCCTGCTCATTCTTCATCCTGCCTCTTCTTGTCTTGTAAAGCATCTAGTTGAGAACCCATTGCTCCTAAGATATCAATCTTAAAATTCTCCAACAGGTTTCCTAACTCTACTCTTGTAAGTCCACCTAAACTACGAACATTTCCTCTTACATTTCTACTAAAAGGATATCGAAAACTTTTTGCAACTTCCCCCCTACTGCTAGAATAATTTTTACACATCTCACTGATCTGTGCAAAATTTTTATGAGAAATATTTCCAACTTCCATGATATTAGACTTTCTAACAAGTCCTCGGAGATCCCCTTAAGGAAAAGCGTGCGTACTGCATCTTCTTGGAGGTCATTATATTTAGACTTATGTAATGCATAAATGAACCTATTGAGATAATCTTCCAGGATCTCATATTCAAGTTGTTGTATCTTGAATATATCATGTCATGAGTCCTTCAGTTTGTAGTATTATTGATACTTTCACAAAAATGAAGTTTTCATATCATCCCAAGTCCCGATAGTAAATTCCCCTAATCCCATGAACCATCTCAAGGCGGAATCCTTTAGTGTAGCAGAAAAGAGTTTTAGTTTGTGAGCGTCTTGTAGATAATTGTAACTCCTACAAAGGATATCGAACTCGAACAAAAATGTTTCTGGGTCCTCATTACTTTTTCCATAGAAAGTAGGTAAGGAGGAAGGAGGGATGTTTTTCATGGTTACATCCTGCATTGTATCTAAGATAGGGAACCTAAAGGTAGCCTCAGTTTGATTTTCCCCTTCTCCTTCTTCATTTCTAACTTCATCATGGTCTTCGTTTTCTCCCCATCTCTCCATATAAGCTAGATTCTTAACATAAATATACTTAGGAGGCTCCTTTTGAGGTGATAATGGAGCATCCCAACGTTATGTTTTGGGAGAGATCTTCCTCTAATCAACCATGTTTTTATTGAATACTAGAGGGATAGTAGGTTCTACTGTAGAAGTTTCAATTTGTGAGATAACTGGATCCACTGAGGTTCCAAAGAGAGCTTTTACTTGAGCAGGATCAACAAAGTCAATGAAATTCAAATCTCCTACTAGTGAAAAGGTTGTGTTAATTGGATTTGAAACTAGTGGAGGGATAGAGGTTTCTAATGGTTGATACTCTTGAACTTCCTCAGGAACGGGGTCCTTAGGACCTTCTGCCAAGGTTTCTTCTCCTTCTATGGCTTCTCCAGTAATATCTTCTAAGAGAGAGTCCTTAGGTTTCAGGGTAGAACTACTTCCTATAGGTGTCTTTTGATACCTTTCTAGTGAGTTACTATTTGGGGAATTATGTCCCCTATGGTAGTTAGTAGGGACTTCAATAACTTTTCTAGTCTTAACAAATCTACCCTGAGGATCTCTAATTCTACTCATGAAAAAAATTAAACTAAATAAAACCTATGCTACTACTATTGCTGGATTTGGGGGTGCATATTATAATAGATGCGTAGGTTCTTACCTCTCTTCTTACCGCTCCCCCGCTACCAACCTATTTCTAAGCTTCATAAAGAATTCTACTCTACCTTATAGAACAAGTCCCCGACAACGGCGCCAAAAGTGTTCGGTGTATTATAATGTCTAAATTAATCCACCTGTTCTTTAATTATCAACCGAGGTTGGTAAACTTAGAGTTGACAAAAAATATATGTGAAGGCAGAGGGGTTCTTATGGTGTTGTGGAAATATTTTAACAAACAAAAGATCAAAAGATCTTTCAAAATGAAAAACCGAGTCAAACTCCTAAAAATGGAATTATTAAAGTAATTAAATTGAGAAAAAATGATAAACTAAATAATCGATAATAAACTTTAAACTGAAATACAATCAACAATTAACTATTCAAATGGGAAACTAGGGTGCAAGGAGGTCTTAACTTATAAGCACTAGAAAACTTAATAAGAGAAGCAAGTAGAAAACTTAATAAAAGAAATATCTTTAGGTTTTGTCCTACAAGTTCTTTCAACCATAACACAACATGAAAGAGACAACCTAAAAACATACTAAAGAGAACACATATAACACTAAATCTCACATGCAAATGAATAAATCAATCGAAAAGGACATAAACACTCAATGATACAACACTAAAATAAAATCAGAAATAACATTTAGGAAACAAAAACAACTTAAAAAATAAAACCTTAATGAATAACCTAAACAACTAGTCTTTAACTTTAATGTTAAACAAAACTATTATCTAAATATTACAGTCAAAACACAATTCAAACATTAACAAAACAGAACTTAAAACAATCTCAAAACACAAAAAAAAAACACTAAAAATAGAAATAAGGGCTGAATGACAGACTGAACTGTAGGTCTGAAAGGGGTGGCTGAAAAATAGAATGAACAAGTTGTCCAAATGACGGTCTGCATAGTTAAATGGTAAAAACTAACCTAAATGAGCTAATCTTCAGTTGAAGCCATGCAGATGTAATTCTAATGCATAGAGGCAATAAATAAACCTACTTATTAAGCAAATTTAACAATAAAATAGACTTAAACAAATTCATAAACATAAGCATAAAGAAACCATTACATATTAATAAACTGGAATGTAAATTGCATAAACTAATAATTAAAACAGAAATGAAATAGACAAAACTAAATCTATTTAATTTGATAAACAACAATCTATTTTATCTAACTTGCAAACAAACCAAGCAACATTAGAGGAAATTTCAATTTAAAATCAACCTTCCAAAAATAATACAAATTCCATGCCGTCATGTATTAGCCAATCAAACTGCTCTAAAATTCAAAAAGGGAGCACCTCTTAAACAATTTTTTAATATAAATTTGGGGATAGGTATCATAAAAAAAACTATTTTGTTTGTTCGTATTTTTGACATGTCTCCCTCTGTTTTTACTCAAATTTTGATCGGGAGAGCTCATTGGATGCATAATTAAATTCCGCATCCAACGAGTACCCACGCGGCATAATTTTGACGGCCCGCGCTACCCCAAAAATAAGAAATACCTGAAAAAACATAACGATGACATCATCATCATGTTTTTTCAGGTATTTCTTGTTTTTGGGGTAGAGGGGCCCATCAAAAGTATGCCGAGTGGGTACTTGTTGGATGTAGAATTTAATTTCGCATCCAACGAGCTCTCCCGATCGAAATTTGCGTAAAAACACAAGGAGATATGTCTAGAATACGAACAAAAAGAAGTTTTTTCTTTTTCTTCCTCCAAAATTAATAACTATTATTTTATTAATTTTCCTTAGGAGGCCCATTTTGAGTTGAAATTTCCTCTAATGAGACTGGCAATGAAATGACTGAAAGTAAAGCTGGAAACAAACTATGCGCATAGTTAACTATCTAATTCAAAAATAAAATTGCATTAAAAAAATAATAAAATAGATTGTGAATTAAACTAGCTACAACAGAAAAAATGAAAGAAATAAACAAGAAAATAAACCTCTGGTTGATGAGGAGTCGTCTCAGCAATCAGGGGTGATGCCTGTCTAACTTCTACTCAAACGTAATCTTCAACGACAACACATACAGCTCTTTATTCAGATGGTGGAACAGAAATACAATGCTTAAGAACATATCAAAGCATAAACTGATTCTTCTTGACTAATCCTAACTCTTCTAGCTAAATGATCTCTCTCAGAGAGGCTCCTATATATAATAATTTACATGGATGAGCAAGTCGACCCTTTAGTGGCCGACTGCTCTCTAAATTTAGTCGATCTTAAAGGCACATAATAGTTTAAAGGACAACACGCAGGAAAGATTCCTTCTTCAGCGTGGTTTTGATCTTTTTACTAGGCAGCGAACACAGAGGCTCCTCTTCAGCATGAATGATCTTCAGATATGGTGCACATGTTCCTTCCTTATCGCAGCAGGTGGCTAATGGTGAACAGAGGAGAGCGTAGTGGCAAATCTTCTAGAGCGTGGGTTGAATGCGTCAATCCAATGCGTGGATGGTTGATGTGGTGGCGAGAAAAGGAGAATGCAGGCTGAAAAATATCTAGAACACAGCTTCATCACCCAAATGCATGGATAACAGTTCGTTTGTAGTTGTTTCATGTTTTAAATGCCCAAAATTAATTCTCAGCAATGCGCAGTCTGATGGGCGATCTGGATAGAGAGTTGAATGAGAAGCTGGGCCATGAGATGGATACGCTAGGCATCGATCTAGGGTGAACGGAGTGTTTTTCTACTGGTGTGCTTCAAGGCTACAGTCTACAACAACACATTTCAACATCTGGCAAACCACCAGCGAGTTTCACGCAACAGACTAGATGACAAATTGGACGTCAAGTTCGACATGCTATGCGAAAGGCAGGCTGAATGCATTATGTTTATTAATTTATCCCAAAAAGATTATAAAATATGTAAAAATATATATAAATTAGTTAATACATCAAATGCACTTTAATAATGTCATTTTTAATTAATAAAACCATAAAAATGATAAATAAAAAGATTTCATATAAACCTTAAATACACTCATACTTGAGGCTGAATAATGATTTGCATGTCATAAAATATACAAAAGATAATAAAATATGTGTTTAAATGAATAATTTAACTGCCAAAAATGATAACAAATCTAGGATCAACAATACATGGTTTTCGATGAATACCCTCATGGGAATAGAGACATCCCATTTTATTTCCTGAGGAAGTTGTATGTTAAATTTATCTTGGGGAAGTGCATGAACTATTTCAATATTTTAGAATTCCAGGGTGTGGGTCATGGGATGCCCCAAGATAGGGAAGGGGCTAGAACTGATCCTAACCATGTGCCACATCCTCCACGGACACCAAAACCCCCTCAGGTATATCCTTCTATGCATCCTGTGATTGATGATACACAGAAGGCATTATTCGACTTAGTAGATACATTGCTTCAACATGGGACTGTTTTCCAAGGCAATGTAGGTTAAGGGGTTGGCACTTCTGATGCCGACCCATCGCACACTAAGGATCCATATACATATCACACTGGAGACGCAGAGCATTCAGAGAGTCATGTTATTCCACACCCTTGCACAGCGTGTGGAGGCATATGCTATGGGCCTGCTTCAGAGTTCTGTGAAAACGGATTACTTCGATTTGTAAGTAAAACTCATTATTTTCATATTATATTTTATTTTATATCACAATTTTCAATTGTTTCGTAATTTATTTTATTTAATTATCTAAAAAATTAAGTGAACAAATATACAACTGGTGTCCCATGACACCCTAGAATCGCATAGTCCGCCAATTGATGTTGATAACATTGATGCAGTGGTCAATGCTGCATATGGTTTTGGTTCTTCACCATTATCTATAAGAACTTTAATTTTTAATTTGTCATGGTTATTTACATATTTATAGTAGATATTGCAACATTCAATACATCCTAATTTGGATACAATATGTTTTATGTAGGGTGAGCAGGATGAGTTTGTGGAATCCCAACCAAGTGCCTCTTATGTAGAGGAAGATTCCCAGACGCAGGTATTATTTTAATTATGCTTTTAATAATTCAACATGTATTCTTTTAATTTTTGCAATTTTTCTAATTGTATCTTTATGTTTTGTTATGTAGCATGATATCTTGATTGATGACCCACCTCTCCCCCCCTTCCAGGTACATGTATGTTTCACTTTCTTTGAAAAAATCATTTTTTGTCTATGTTGTATATGTCTCGTTTTCTTTGTATTATCTGACATTGACATATGTTACTTTATGTAGAAATCTATTGAGCCAGTGGTGCTTGACGAGCACCAAATCAAAGTTGTTGGTGACCCACCCCCCCACTAGGTACATGTATGTTTCACTTTCTTTGAAAACATCATTTTTCGTCCATGTAGTATATATGTCTCTTTTTCTTTTTAATATCTGACATTGACATATGTTACTTTATGTAGGATTCTAGTGAGGCACTGGTGCTTGAAGAGCACCAAATGGGTGACCCACCTCTGGCCCACCAGCAGGTACATTTATGTATCACTTTCTTTTAATTGTGATTTTAATGATTCAACATGTACTTTTTAATTTTTTAAAATTGTCTAATTATATCTTTATCCTTTTGTACGTAGGAACATGTTTCTGATTATGCTATCCAACAAGCGACCTTGTTCGCTAATGCATGTAGAAATCATTTTATCCCGTTGACATTTGTTCGACCCACTGGTTACACACCTCCTCACATCCCCCAGGTATTTTTTATATATTGCTTATCTTGGTTATCTTGCTTTTTGTACATGAAAGTATCTTTTTCCTTGTTACCCCCATTGATATGCTGACATTGACATATATATTATTTTATGCAGTTTGATAGTGAGTGAGTGGTTATTGAAGAGCCCCCAATTGGGGTCATCCTTCCCCCCCCCCTCCCCCCCCCCCCGCCAAGGTACACGTATGTCTCATTTTCTTTGAAAAGGTCATTGTCCCTCCATGTAGTATAGTTTTATTTGTACATGCAAGTATGTTTTTTGTGAATGCATTGATATGATGACATTGACATGTATATTATTTTATGTAGCTTGATAGTGAGCGAGTGGTGCTTGAAAATCACCCAATTAGGGTTGTTGCTCACCCACCTCTTCCCCCCCCAATGTACATGTATATCTCGATTTTTTTTTAAAATTCATTGTCCCTCCATATAGTGTAGTTTTATTTGTACATGCAAGTATGTTTTTCGTGCACCCATTGATTTGTTGACATTGACATATATTTTTTTTATGCAACTTGATAGTGAGAAAGTATTGCTCGAAGAGCATCCAATTGGGATCGCTGCTAGTGAGGCACCATGACCTGCCATTACCTACTCACGTATAGTAAGTAAAAATGTTATATTGGTTTGGAATTTGAACAAATGTACATAGAATTTTTATAGGTTGGTCAACTAACTTACAGATTTTGTTTTTTCTGCAGTCTCCGCTAATGTGACCTATACCTATTTTTCAACATTGGGAATCACCGCTGAGCAGCCGGAAGAGAAAGCTAGACTTCTCAGAACACATTGACAGTGACAGTGAAAGGGGGGATAAATAGAATAAATGTATAGGGGGGATACATACATGTAACTTTTTTTTTGTATACACACAGATGTACATTATGATCCTCTATTTTGTATTATTCCCATTTGGCATGCCAATTTTTTTTACATTATTTTTATACATATATAATATAAAGCAAGGTTCAAATTTATAAATATACGGTTGACTTGATTTTGGAACATGATATGTATTTTTCACCTATGTGATATTATGATATGTGTGGTTCACTTGTGTGATAGTATGAATTTCAAATACTTAAAGGAAGAATTTATGACTCATCCAACTAAGATCAAGTAATGATTAAGTAAGTCATGGAAGATAATCACTAGACACCCTAACCATAACCATACCATACACTACCTAAAATTCCATACACTAACATCATAGCCATACCACTAGCATTATAGCATCATACGTGTGTTTCTAATTCTAATTCATGCATGCATGTGAACTATACCATACCATACCCTACAATACTAACATACCATACCATACTAATATACCATACCATGCCCTATAATACTAAAATATCATAACATACCATAACATAACATACTAACATCATACGATACTAACATACCATACCATACTAATATACCATACCATACCCTACAATACTAACATACCATAACATAACATAACATGTACCATAACATACTAACATCATACCATACTGACATACCATACCATACTGATATACCATGTACCATACCCTACAATACTAACACCATACCCTACAATACCCTATGATACTAATATATCATACCATACTAATTTTCTAATATACCATATCATAACCTACAATACTAACATACCATACGATACTAATATACCATAGCATAGCATACCCTACAATACCCTATGATACTAATATCATACCATACTAACATACCATACCATACTAATATACCATACCATACCCTACAATAATAACATACCATAACATAAAATGTACCATAAGATGCTAACATCATACCACACTAACATACCATACCATACTAACATACCATAACATAACATGTACATGTGTTTCTACTTCCATTTCATAACTTGGAAAGACGTCATAAAATCCTAGTTCCATCTCATAACTTCTCAACCCTAGTGATAGAATTCAATTTGTAGTTCATGAAACCCTAGTTGGTTTTGAATTTGTACATGTACATGTGTTTCTAGTTCCATCTCCTAACTTGTAAAGAGGTCACTACACCCTAGTTCCATGTCATAACTTCAACGCTAGTGATAGCATGCAATTTGTAGTTCATGAAACCCTAGTTGGTTTACAATTTGTACATGTACATGTGTTTATATTTTCATCTCATAACTTTTAAAGAGGTCACTAAACCATAGTTACATCTCATAACTTCTCAACCCTAGTGATAGCTTGCAATTTGTAGTTCATGAAATCCTAGTTGGTTTTCAATTTGTACATGTATGTGTGTTTATAGTTCCATCTCAGAACTTGTAAAGAGGTCACTAAACCCTAGTTCCATTTCATAACTTCTCAACCCTAGTGATAGCATGCAATTTGTAGTTCATGAAACCCTTGTTGGTTTTCAATTTGTACATGTACATGCGTTTCTGTTTCCATCTCATAACTTGTAAAGAGGTCATAAAACCCTAGCTCCATCTCATAACTTCTCAACCTTGGTGATAGCATGCAATTTTTAGTTCATGAAACCCTAGTTGGTTTTCAATTTGTACATGTACATGTGTTTCTTGTTCCATATCATAACTTGTAAATAGGTCACTAAACCCTAGTTCCATCTCATAACTTGTAAAGAGGTCACTAAATCCTAGTTCCATATCATAACTTCTCAACCCTAGTGATAACATGCAATTTGTAGTTCATGAAACCCTAGTTGTTTTTCAATTTGTACATGTACATGTGTTTATAGTTCCATCTCATCACTTGTAAAGAGGTCACTAAACCCTAGTTCCATCTCATAACTTCTCAACCCTAGTGATAGCATGCAATTTGTAGTTCATTAAACCCTAGTTGGTTTTCAATTTGTACATGTACATGTGTTTCTACTTCCATATCATAACTTGTAAAGAGGTCATAAAATCCTAGTTCCATCTCATAACTTATCAACCCTAGTGATAGCATGCAATTTTTAGTTCATGAAGCCCTAGTTGGTTTTCAATTTGTACATGTAGATGTGTTTCTAGTTCCGTCCATAACTTGTAAAGATGTCACTAAACCCTAGTTCCATCTCATAACTTCTCGACCCTAGTCATATCATGCATTTTATAGTTCATGAAACCCTAGTTGGTTTTCAATTTGTACATCTACATGTGTTTATAGTTCCATCTCATAACTTGTAAAGAGATCACTAAACCCTAGTTCCATCTCATAACTTCTCAACCTTAGTGATAGCATCCAATCTATAGTTCATGAAACCCTAGTTGGTTTTCAATTTGTACATGTACATGTGTTTCTACTTCCATCTCATAACTTGTAAAGAGGTCATAAAACCCTAGTTCCATCTGTTAGAATAATCCTTCAGGATTATTGTAAATAAATAATTAATAGGAATTTGATTAGATAGGAAGCCAAACAGGCTGAGCGGAAGGTGAAACCCAACCGCCATGTACTTTGTATAAATACAGGCATTTGCATTGGAAATGAATATCAATTGGGAGTTATACCTAACAACTGGTATCAGAGCAGGTTGTCTGCCATAACTCATGCTGCATTTCTGCGCCCTCCTGGCTACCAGACTGCCTACCAGTCTGCCCCTGCGCGCATTCTTTATATGCGTTTTCTGCTCATACATTTGATGTATACCTAAACCTAAGTTTTAACCACGATATCCATTCAGTTTTCGTTGTTTCTGTATATTTTTTTATCTGTGTGAATATCCTGCGATGTGTGTGAATATCGGTGAGACTATGCTTGCATGTGCTCCTGTATATTGAGCAAAGCAAACTTCAAGACAACACGCTGCTCATATGGCCTTGCTGTCTGGACAATAATATCCTGTGTTTTTTTCAATTGCAACAATCACCCCCACAGATTTTCCCAGTCTTACCTAAATTGTTGATGAATATCCCATCAGAACGCCTCTTGTACACCTAACGCTCCATCTGAAAATCGCATTTCTGAATGTTCGCCCCCTTATGAAACCAAAACCCTAATTTGTGCCCTAATTTCTCTGGTGACTGATATCTCTTGAGACTGCGATCTGTGTTAAGTATATCTTCTCCATGTACTACTGGGTGGTGCTGAAAGTTTGATTGTGTTGCTGGTTTTCCTTGTATCTGCTACTGTAGCCTTGCTTGAAGACTGCGACTTGGTTTTGAAGGCTGTGTGGAGTTATTACCAGCGTGGAGTTATTACCATTTTGAAGGCTGCATGGAGTTATTACCAGCGTGGAGGTTGCGCTGTGTATTGCAATCTACCACGGAAGTGAACCCTTGATTCTGCTGCATGGAGGAGTTGACCTGATCATGGAGTACTGTGTGTCTTCAGTACTACGTGAAGACTGATATTGTTGGCATTGAAAGCTGCGTTTTGGAGAAGCCCTGAGCCAGCTTACAATACGCTGTATGCTGCTCGTGAATACCCATTAAAAAATACGCTGTATGCTGCTCACCCATTAAAGAATACGCTGTATGATGAATACCCATTAAAGACTGAGCTGTATGCTATACTGAGGCTGCATGGAGAGATGTGCCTTCTGGCCATGTTGTGAGAGCTGCAACACATAGAACCAAGTTTATTTATCATCTAGTATTACTGCTTTGAAGTGTTGATAGGCTGCGTGGAGGTAAAACATTTTTTTTTATTAGTGCTGCAATATTTTGGGAACGACAGAAACCCTAGTTTCTACCTCTATTATGCGTGGAGTCTGATGATATAATGCTGATAATATACTGGTGCCTGCGTTGAAAACTAGTGCCTGATCATATATATGCTGCGTGAATTTTGAAGTGAACCCAATTTTTTTGTTGAAGTAAACCCTAATTCTTTTTGCAAAGTCTGGATTGGGGCTGAGATTGATATTGCAGACCAATATAAGTCTGTGGATGACTGACAGTAATATATTGCATACCAATATAAGACTGAGATTGATAGATTGCAGATGGATCTCAGACTAATATGTGAAAATGTTGAGTGCTGGATTTTGTATCTACTGATATATTTGCTATAAACCTGCATTGTATTCACCTTGGCAAAGACTGTAGACCTGCAAGGTTATTAATTTTTTATTTCTCTTTGAAAATTACACTGACAGTTGTAATAATGCAATCTATAGCATCTATAGTCGGTGCCACCCTCACTGGGAAATACACCTATTCAGAATGGTGGAGGAAGATTAAATCTGCCTTCATCTACAATGACCTTTGGGACGACATTTGTGAAGGAACCACAATAGAGACAGCAGCCGGAAAGACCATAACCACAGACCCTGGACCTCCTGAATCAGAGAAAGAGAAGGCCATTTGGAGAACAAAAGACAAGAAAGCCTTAGCTGTAATCACTGCCACTGTCAGTGAAGAGGTGAGCCAGCA
>LPNX010538503.1:0-90132 GCA_001517045.1 Pseudotsuga menziesii
AAAGGCCTCCCAAGATCATTCTCCTCTTGCAGATACCCCACGGCCAGAAAATAAAAATAGTTTTGCAGTACTCCAAGAAGAAGAAGCACAAGAACCTGAAATTGCAGCTGTCCAGGACAAAGGAAACCCTGGCCCCATTGGCTCCTTGGAGGTTACTGAACAAGCTTCTCCAAAACCTGCTTCTCCAGGTTCAAAGAAAGATCCCAGCGCTTTGATTCGTGAGACTTCAGCTCAGGCAGGACCGGCAACCTTGCTCCTGTCGTCAGAGGGAACCTCCGATTCAGAAAACTTCTCAGCTCCTTCTCCTCCCCTTACCAGAGGGCGAATGACAAATAAAGAACGTAGAGAGAAGGAAGCAGCCTCAAACATCAGCGCGGGCTCCCAGAAGAAGTTGGATCCTTTCATTAAGGGGTATCCATATCTGCTTTATTAATGTTTTGTTTTTGTGTTCTTCTATGTTCACAATTTGTGAGAGTCTACTCTTGCAAGCAGGCTTTTTTTCGAAATAGCTTCAGAAAAATTTGGGAATCTCTTCTCATAGCACTTTTAAGAAGGCTGACTGTCCTAATTGAGGTCATCAGCCTTCTCCTTCAGAACTCCTCTTTGTTCGCTTGGCTGGGCTACAGCCTTTTTTAATCAATCCAAATTTTCTCAGTTTCTATTAAAAAAAATATATATATTAAACCAAACTAGTACATAAATATATTTTACCTTTCAAACAAATATTAAACCAAACTAGTCCATAAATTTTTACTCATTGCCCATATGCCTTTTATGCAAGGTCTGATATTCATATTTAGGAAGGATAATCTAGAAACATTCGTTAAATGCAAATAAAGAATATGACTATTTTTATTAGTTTATCTAGCATAAGGGGTTACAATTCCAATCAATTTTCATTTTCTTTAAGGTCCCTTTCTAAAATATAATCACAAAATTAATTACTTAGTTAAAACATAGTGAGTCAATAAAGGTCTTCATAATTTCTTATGTAATGTCGTTGGAATGGAGCTAAGAACTTCTATATAACCATGTACCATAGAAGGGATTTCATGGATTTGAATGCTACTAACCAAAAGTAGAGTTTAAATCTTATCATAATACATTAATTATTTTATTTTTTACACTTGGACTTTGATTATAAAATTGTAGATTCTTAGCAACGAAGATAAAATAATGGGTTAAATCGACCATTAATACTCTATAAATCAATATTCTTATATCATAAATTAGTTCCTTTGCAAGTAAAAAGGAGAGGTCAACTCTTTCACGAACAACCTATCTGTCTATTAAAAATATTTATGAAGATAACCAAGGAACCAATCTCATTGTTGCTAAAGATTAATATTTAAATCTACTATTAAGTAAGTAAGTACTTTCTCTTGGTCGCCATAAACCAAAGGAAATACAAGGATTAGGAAATTGAAAATTAACTTAAAAGAAACATCCTACTAGCATTGGATCACAATTACAAATTGGATCAAGCAGTACAGAGAGTAGTCTTGAAATTTCTTCAGTGAGATACATGAAGAGGAGGCCTCCTCGATATGAACTAGTAGGAGAGTTTATAATAATCAAGCCCACAAATTTTTATGGAGAAGTAAAACAAGGAGAAAATGTTGAAGCATGGTTGTGTGGAGTCGGTAATTTCTTCCATTTGCACCAATACACACCCAATATGGAAGCACGAGTAGCCATATACCATTTGCAAGGAAATGCATCTATTTGGTGGGATCAACTAGTTAAGTTAAAAGACATCGATGAAGAAATAATCTCTTGGAAGAAATTTAAGAAGCGATTCAAAAAGGAATACCTCTCTGAGCATTGCTATTACAAAAATATGGAATACTTCTTCAATCTTAAGTTTGGAAGCATGACTATGGATGCGTATGAGAAGATTTTTTTAGAGCTTTCAAAGTATTTAGACCTCATCAGATATGAGAAGGTAAATATTCAAAGGTTCCTAAGTGGTGTTTCTAAATCTTATAGAAAAAAAATACACTATGATAGACCAAGGAACCTTAAGGATGTGATATGGAAGGAAAAACACTTATATGGAAAAATAAGAGTAAGGCCCCATATCAAAACAATTGGAAGGATATGAATAATAAACAAAAACAATTGGAAGGATATGAATAATAAACAAGAGTAGAGAAATACATGTTTCAACTGTTCAAAATTCAGAAATGGTAATTCTTATCAACAAGGGAAACCAAGGGAAGAGCCTTCATAGAAAATACCACCCATGGAATGTTGGATATGCAAGGAAAATCACTTTTCCAGTCATTTCCCATGTAAGAAGAATAACCTTCACAACATTCAAGAGGCTTCAACTGTTGGATATTTAGGTGGAGGTGTTTAGAGGGTCTATGTAACCCTGGATGGGAGGCAAGCTGACTACCAATCCCAAATGATTGAGGTATCCAGTAATATTTCTAATAAAACCATAGCTATTTGATTGATTCTAGAGCTAGAAATAGTTACATTGCACCTAATATAGTTGATAAATGTCATTTGAAGAAAACATAACTTGAAATAACAAGTCCAGTACAATTACTTATAGGAGCCAATGGGAAAATCACAAAATTTGTAAAGGCGTGTCCTTTACAAATAAATGGAGTGAAAACCTTTGCAAACATAAAAAACATACCCTTGGGGTCATATGATGTACTGATTAAAATGGATTGGTTGGATGCACTCCATACCATACTGGATTATCATAATAAAACTTATACTTGTTTGGATGAAGAAGGAAACATGATGGCAATCAAAGCTATACCTAAACCGATATCCCTAAGGAAGGTCTTAGGTCTACAAATAAATGTCTTAGAAAGGGGTTCCATATATATTCAATCCATGTGGAAGATTCAAACGAAGGAAAATATCGAGAACTATAGGATTATCTAATATTACAAGATTTTTGAAATATATTTCAACAATCGAGTCAGGAATGCCACTTAAGATGGATACTAATTTTTCTATTGACGTAGTGCCAGGACAAATACCTTCATATAAAACACCTTATAGAATGAGTACTCCATAGTTAAAGGATTTAGATATGCAGTTAGAGGAGCTACTAAAGAAAGGTTACATAATGCCCAGTGTTTCACCTTGGTGAGCCCCTTTGTTATTTTTGAATAAGAACGATGTAACTCTAAGACTCTGCATAGATTATAGGAAGTTGAACAAAGAAGCGATTAAAAAAATACCCCTTACCAATAATTAATGACTTGTTTGATAAGGTGAGAGGATCCATGGTATTTCCAAAGATAGATTTGAGGTCAGAATACCACCAAATTAAAATTATGAATGAAGATATCAATAAGTTATCATTCAAAATAAGGTATGGAAATTATGAGTTCACAACGTTAATTTTTTGTTTAATGAATGAACCAACAATATTAATGTGTTTAATGAATGGAGCGTTCAGAAAATACTTAGATAAATCTGTGATTGTAATCTTGGATGAGATCCTTGTCTATTCCAAGAAAGAATATGAACATGAAGAACATTTATGGCTGGTAATGCAAGTTCGTAGAAAACATCAATTGTATGCCCAAATAAGAAAGTGTTCTTTCTATCAAGGAAGAATCCACTACCTAGGGTGTATCATATCTAAAGAGGGTGCTTCGGTAGATCCTTAGAAGATAAGAGCCATTATGGAATGGCCCACACCTAGGAATGTATCAGAAGTAAGATCTTTCATGGGATTAGCTAAGTACTATTTAGATTCATCGAAGGATTCTCAAATTTATCTCATGTTATCACATCTTTGTAGAAGAAGAGTGTAAATTTCAAGTGGACTCCTAAGTGTGAAGGTACTTTTCAAAGGCTTAGGGAAATTATTACGAGCGCACATGTTCTAAATATTACATACCTTGAAGGAAACTTTGTTTTGTGCAAAAATGTATGTAAGCAAGGAGTTGGCGGAGTATTGATGTAATATGGATATATGATCCGTTATGAATTGAGAAATTTGAAGGAACATGAGAAGAACTATGCCACCCATGACTTAGAGATTGCATCTATCATCGATTCCTTGAAGATTTATATACATTATATAATGTGTAAAATGTTTGAGTTGAGAACTAACCATCATGGGTTAAAATACTTATTTGAGCAGCCTAATTTGAATGAAAGATAGAGTTGGAAGATGTAGTTATTATGTGAATATGACTTTGACATCAAGCATATCAAAGGTAAGGAAAATAAAGTAGCTCGTGCACTTAGTAGGAAGATACATGTGATGCATGCAGAAACTATCAACACTAGCACAACAGATTTAAAGGATAAGATCATTGAAGCAAGTGTTACAAATGAACTTTATCAGGATGTGAAATAATGATTGAAACAATGGAAAATTACACAAAAAAATTGATAAATATAATTTCAAAGAAAATTGGATCATCATGCAGAGAGGTAGAGTTTATGTGTATGATGTTGGAGATATAAGGAAGATGTCTCTAAAGGAGATGCATGATGCTCCTTATGCCGAACATTCAGGTTATTAGAAAACAATAGCAGCAGTAAGGAAACAATACTATTGGCCAGGGATGAAGAATGATGTTGTAGAATATATATCTAGGTGCATGTCAAAAATTTAAAGTTGAACATTGAAGTCCAACAGGGCTTTTGCATCCGTTTCCAAAACCAGGATGGAAATAGGATGTAGTGACGATGGATTTGTTCATCAAGTTACCTAAGACGATATTGCAAAATGATGCTATCATGGTTGTGGAATATAAGTTGACTAGTTCAGGACACTTCATTCTAGTAATGAGAACTCACAAAGTACCTAAGATTACATATATTTACATGAAATAAGTAGCCAAATTGCATGGTATTTCGAAGGGTATACTATGAGAAAGAGATTCAAAATTTACTTATAACTTTTGGAAAGTATTGTTTGAGGTATTTTGAACAAGTCTAAACATGAGTACAACATACGGTCCACCCTCAGACAGATGGACAAACAAAAAGAGTTAACAAAGTGAATTAAGATATGTTGTTAAATATGTATGAGATCGATCAACCATATAAGTGGGAAGACTATTCACATTTGTTGGAATTTGCTGACAATAATGCAAGCCATTCATCTTTGAAGATGAGTCCTTTCAAGACCATGCATGGTAGGAAGTGCACAACTCCCATCACTTGGGATAACCCAACAAATAGTGTCATTGTTCGACCATAATTATTAAGGATATGGAGGGCCAGATGGTTAAGATACAACCGAATCTAAATGTAGTTGAAGAAAGAAAAAAATCTATGCATATCATAAAACATGTTATACAAGTTGATGAGAACTTTATACTCAAAATGAGAATTCTAGCCATAAAAAACTCCAATTTTTGTGAAAAAACGCCTCCAAATAAAAAAGTGGTGCTACCGGTAGAACCACTTTTTTTTTTTTTGGCGGGGGGGGTGGCGGGTTGGGTGGGGACATGGACAAAACCAATCCTTCTTGTTATTTACAATAACCTTAAAATCAAGCCCATTTTTTTTTTTTTTTTTTTTTTTTTTTTGGGGGGGGGGGGGTCGGCTCGGGTGGGGACATGGATGAAACCAATCCTTCTTGTTATTTACAATAACCTTAAAATCAAGCCCCGAATTGATTAGTAGTACACTATTTCAAAAAATGCATAATTATATCATTCTATCATAATTTAAAATTATATTTATTAAACCTCTTAGTAACGATTTATAAATATTGCACTATATTAAACATAAATTATTATAGAAATTATTAGACCACTCTTTCCATATAAAATAAAGGAATTTCTGGCCCTAAGAGCACATTGTTGAACAAAAACCACTACAAATAAAATAAAAAAATAAAAAATCATAAAAAAGACATTAAACACATTAAAAACATTTAAACAAAACAATCAAAATACAACTAAATAAAAAATATAAAATACTCTTAAAAAAAATGAAAAATTTACATTAACTTTAAAAACTATAAGAATTTTTCTTAAAAATAATAATTTAAAAAGAAATACCACAACAAACACAATTTAGAATATTAAAAAAACAAATGATAAAAAAGAACAAAAATATCTTTAAAAATATATAGAAAAGATAAAACAATATAAAATATAAAACAACATCAAATGGAAACAATATTAAAAAACCAAATAATATGTTATTATAACAAAATATTTTAAAACCCAAAGAAAATAAATTTTTTTTTAAAAGGTTTTGTAGTTTTTGTATAAACAATATATAAGGGGTAAAGAAGTGTACACGGATTCTGAGAATCAGTCTATCCCTTTACTCTATTTGTTTTTTTTAATTATTTTGTTAGTATATATATATGGTTTTGTTTAAAAGTGATATATTTTCTTTAACTTATGTTATAATAATTATTATTATTATATTGGCTTTATCCTTTTTATGATTTTTACATTTTTTTTACTTATTGTAAATTAAAAGAGAAAATGTAAGTATATCTATTATTAAAAATGAGTTTTTATATTTTTGAATAGATTTTTTTAATACATATATAATAATAATAATAACAACAATAATAATGTAAAACAATATAAATTATAAAATCTAAAACTTAAATTATAAAACAACATCAAATATGAAACAATATTAAAAAAAACAAAATTTTAAAAGGTTTTATAGCTTTTGCATAGGCAATATATATAAGGGATGAGAAAAGTCTTAAAGCCCCTTTATACTATTCACATTAAAAAGAACCACTCTATAAAACCTTCCTCAAATTGATCACTTTAGAAATCTATTTTTGCTTTGTATTTATATAGCTTCCAAATCACAAGCAACTAAATTAGAACAATTATCTATGAATAATAATACATATACTCTACTTAATCTAATCACTATTAAGATTATAATCTTAATAACATCTTAAAACCTTTGTTCTTACTTTCTCATCAAAAGATTTGCAACAATAGTAAAACTCTTCCCTTAATCTGATAACCATCTTAATATTATCTGCGCAAGCTAATATTATTTTTCCTTTAAAACAAATATTAAACCAAACTAGACCATAAATATATTTTTCTTTTAAAACAAATATTAAACCAAACTAGTCCATAAATGTTTGTGGAATTGCATAAGATTAATTTGAACTAATTTAAGAAAATATAAAGAGAAACATTAAATGCAAAAATTATGTAGACACCAAGATAAGTGGTTGATCCCATCTTTGGTGCTACGTCCACAAAAACTGTTAATATTTTTATTAGTTTATCCAACATAAAGAGTTACAATTCCGCAACATATCCACTCCAATCAATTTTCATTTTCTTTAAAAATCCCTTTCTAAAATATAATCACAAAGTTAAAACATAGTGAGTCAACCTCCTTTCTTTTGATTCCGAGGAAACATTATTCGCATATATTAACCTCTTTATATAACTTCATACAAAAGAATGAAAGATTGATCATTTTCAAGGATTACTCACCCGAATTCAGTAACAATGAGGAGAGTTTTTACCACAGTAAACACAACTCCTAACGGGTTTGTCCTCCCACGAAGGTCGTCATTCCTTACTTGGTAGCTGGATAGGGTAAGATAGAGTTTAAATAAGGTAAGCTATCTCTCCAAACTGAGAATCCACCCTCCATTAGGGTGTATGGGTATAGGGTGTAGGGAGCCCTTTTATTTCTTTCCCCATCAATTCCCATTAACATTAGTCTCGATTCTGTCCTCTTTCTACCGGCGCCGAATTGTATCAAGAAGCACTGCTTTTCTCACCTCGATTGAGTTCCGTTATAACTGTTTTAAATCTTTGAAACCCTACCAAAGAGTAGTTGGATTTCCTTTTCTTATTAATCCAGTATTATATACTAATATAAGATATAATATAAATTTCTATTGGCTTGTGAAATTATTTTGGAATAATCGGTATTCCATATTTACAAAAATTGGTTTCTTAATATACATATATTTTAGCTTATTCTTTCATATTATAATGAGTTAATATTTCCATATTTAAGCATTCTAAGAAGATCAAATAAAGTTCGATGAATTACCCTATCATTATATTCATATATTCATAATTAATATTTTCATGTGTTAAAAAAGACTTGTCTTTAAGTTGGTTACTACAAAGTGGGAGGAGGGATATTATAGCTTTTTACAAGATACTATTTGTAATGTTTTGACTTTAATATTTTATTTTGAGAATAATTATTATGTTTTTAATATGTTAATTATAAATGTATGTTATAATTTTTGTTAAGTTTATGAGAATCATCATTCTATGAAAAATAATGTTTTTTTGTAAATAAAATGTGTATTACTGTATTATCATAGCATTTACATTTAACTCAAAAAAGTAGAATATCATCACACTAGCCCTTATCGACTTTCCATAATTGACCCCAAAAACTAAAATGTAGAAGAGTTTCATCATCCACAACCTTCACCGACTTTATAGAGTTGACCAAAAAATAAAAAATGTTAGGGAAGCATGCTAAGGGTTGTATCTATCCATCATTTTACTAAACCGACTACTAGTGATATATTTTAAATAGAACATGTTTGATAACCACTAGAAAAAATCTAAAACAACAGCAAGATCCTCAAAAGAGGAGCTTGGCTTTGTCACCGAGACTAGAGCGTTCAACAACATTTGGCTGGGACCCTTAGGTCTGTTGCAGTCTTCCCACTTTCTTCAAGGCCTTTATGTCATCCTGCTTCTCCTTTCCCTGCGGCCTTGGTTTCTTGCTAGAGCCCCCTACCTCTGCACTTTGCATCCTTGCATGATAAGACTAAATCCCCATCTTGGAGGCCATTATATCAATCTTGAGGTGCATTAGCTTGCAATCCGCATTATGCTACTTCCAGAGCCTCGCTAGCTCTTGATCGTCACCCTCTTTCTTGGCCGCATTTTTCATGGTCATGTGACCGATCAAATTCTTTGTTACCGAGTGTTGCATAACCATTCTATCGTAGGAGGCTGCTCTTCCTGTTGTGGTTATGGGGTCGACCACTCACTCCTCCACCTCCGTACGAATATCTTCAACAGGAAAGGACCGGACTTGGTACCACAACTTTTTCTCCACCATTTCAATATCATGGCACACCTCTAACTAGACACGATCCTTGAAGAATGTGGTCACTTCCTGATAGTGTGCCTTGGCATGCGTCACCTGGCTCTTAGCACTACTCCTCTGTCCAGCCCATCTTCTCTTTCCCCTTTGACTTACACTAGCCGTCTCTACCTTAGATTCCCAACTCACACTATGCTTGAGATCTATATTGGACCGCTTCCAAGGATTCCACTCACAGAATAAAAGAGCCTCTGGAACAGAACATTCATCCCTCACTTTTTCACTCAGACTATCCTCACTCAAAGCACTATGATCATAATCCTCACTCTCAAATCAAATGGTGAGGGAAAACTTAGCCTTCGGATATAAAGATAAAGAATCCATGATTGCCATAAAAGGTTCACACATTCCCTTCTCCTTCCACACCTTTCTCTCCTCCTTAGCCATACAAGACACTAAAATTGGCATCATTTCTTGATAAGAGGTCATATCTAGCCCCTGATGTGGATCTATCTTTTTTCTCTGCTTACGCATGTTCCCGTACCCTGCACTACTTAAACCATTAATGGCTTGGGACGGATAAGAAGTTTTATACATGATCAGGTGAGATGTGCTTCCACCACTGCACGTATCTCCCTCCCCCTCCTGTCATCTTCTTGTACCCTTCATTTGCGACTTGCCACCTGTCGACCTATGTCATGGTCCTAGACAGCTAGATGGATACATCTGTGGCCCAAATTTTCTCCTCGAAAATCCTCAATAGTTCTCGATTGATGACCCTTGCCCTCCTCCACTTCCATGTTTGAAAGAAGTTTCGCCACCCTAGTCAAATCTCACCTGACGTGGGTGAAGGATATTGAGTTGTGGGTCGTGACCAAGAAATGAAGAATTTCCAGTCTTCCACCGAGACGCCAAATGGATGATATTTTCTCTATAGACTTGTCGTTGGCTAGTTTCCTTTCCATTTGATTAAATATTTGGGAATATCCCTCCATGATTAATGAAATCCACTGTTCCCTAGTTGATATCTTAATTCCCCAAAGAAGGCCCTCCATCTCTACCAAATTGTTGGTGTCATGACCAATGTAGCAAAAATAAAGTTTTAAAATTTCTCCCATATCACTTCTGCAAACCCCTCCAAATACCCAAGATCTCGGGTTACCTTTGACCCCTCTGTCGAAGTTAATTTTAAAAAAATGCATAGGCAGAGGATACCATACTTTTGGGATAGATGGCTTACATACTTTTTTCTTTTGTTTCAAATTATCTAAGATACCTCTTTCCAGGTACCATGAGGCCATAATGCACACTTCTCCCTCTAACCTATCCTTTTCTTTTTGAACCCACTACTTACTTTTTAAAGTTTCATGGATGTTCATCACCACTTTCTTCCATACCTCTTCTTCACTGTGTTTTTTTACCTGGAATATGTGATTATTTTGTTCCTTCCAAACACTCCACTTCACCAATCCTCGAAACATCTTCCATATAAATATTAGGATTGGGTTTTTAAATTATTTCGGGTTCTACTCTCTTAGAGATTGTCTGAGTTGATTTTAACTTCGGTCACTCCTGCAAAAAAGGATGGCTCCTCTGTCCAAGATATAAGTTGAGTAGGGGCAGCTATCCAGTAATTGACCCATACTTTCCTTACTATTAAGTCAAAGGAAACAAAGAGAGGGGCATTGGAACCCTTGTCTTCTAATATTTTCTCCCATGAGGATCCTCCGCTTAGCCACTAGCCAACAAAATACAACAACTTTTGGATGAGGGTTAATTTCCCATATCTTTTTCCAGATACCATCCTCCTGCCCTCCATTTTGGGTATGAATTTCGTAGGCCTCTTTGATACTGAACTTGCCTTTTTGTTTGTAACCCCACCATAATATGTCTGGACCCAGATTGTTAAGAATGAATCTTTCTTGAAGTTCAGCATGAAAGGATTGGAGGTCTTCTTCTAATATGTGACCCTACCCCCTCTCCTAGATCGACCATTGTAATTGATCTGCCATGGATGTGGCCTCCTAATAATGACACACTTTGATCCTTCCTTCCTCTCCCCCCTTAGTCCTGATGGCCATCCATCTGGGGTCTTCTCCTAGCTTGGGAAGTTGGTTCCATACATCATCTTTTTTACAAATTAGCCCAAAATAATGATTTATTTAAAAGGAAAATTGAAGGAAAAACTTTCAAAACGTATATATTTCTTGTCCTATCTACCTTGTAAATGTTAAAAATTTCAAAAATGTATATATTTTTCATTACAATGAGTTTCTAAATGTATTATTTTTTGTAAATTTTCAAAAACACATTTGTAAAAAAAATCAAATTTACGACCAATAATTTCCAAAATCGCAAAAAAGTGCTCAAAATGAAAAATGTTGCTACTCGTATACATACTTTTCGAAACAGAGGTAAAAACAACTACCCTCCAAAAACGAGAACAATGTTAGGTTCTGGTCAAGTTGTATAACTTGTTATAGAAATACCTCCACATAGTTTCAAGTTGGAGATCATGTGTCTTAGCTAAGATAGGACCTGTTTCTTATGAGATAGACCTACTAGCCTACATTAGAGTACATAATGTGTTTCATGAGTCTTTATTGGGAAAATAAATACTTGTTACAAACCATGTAATTGATTGGAATGTGATCCAGGTTATTACAGTACTTTTATTTTCTTTATTTATATATATATATACATGTATGAACATGGTATTAATCATGGATTAAATGCATTATGATCTAGGTGGAACCAGAAGGGGTTTTTTTTTGATACAACATGTTTCCATTTTGGGTAGCAAGGTCAAGCTGCTTTAGAATCAAGAAATTAAGCAGTTAAATTTCCAATTGAAGCATTACAGTCTCGAAGATGCGACTTGGGAGATGGAGTATGCCATGAGGGAAGAATACCATCATATATTTTGAAATTTTGTAGCATGTATGTAATATGCATCGATTATGATGCATTGTTTAAGGGGGAGGGGGATGTAATAACCCAGTTCTTAAGCCCTAGACTTATGATCCTTCATGTGACTTTTTTCTTTTTTCATTATGGACTTATGATATTTTATATGATTGTGGACTTATGCTCCTTTGAATGATTAATGTGATTAAGGACTTATTATTATTGTTTGATAATGTGACTTTGGAATTTAGAACTATTATTAATGTTAATGTTATTACTAACATCTTTTTTATCTTTGTATGTTGTTACTATTGATTAAATAAACAACTTGCTCAACAAAGGAAACTAAACAAGTATGAGCAACCAAGGATTCCACAAAGTGAGGGGGAATGGGGACACCCCTATAACCTTGTTACAACTGATTTTACCACACATGGTTGATCACACATTTATGGCATTCCATGTCCCTCTACAGACTCTTTAGACCCCATGAACCAATATTGTACCTTTGATGTTTCCAAGATCATCCCTAAAAACACCTGTTATTTGTTGTACGCGACTTTTAATCCCTTTCTCGCATATATACGCATATATTGACCTCAAACTCGCGTACATCGAGATGTGTGCATATGTCCAAATATTTTTTGTATTTTTTCTTGATGTGTGTTTGAACCACATTAGAGGAAATTTAAACTCAAAATGGGCCTCCTAAAAAAAATAATAAAATAATAGTTAAAATAATAAAATAATATTTATTAATTTTGGAGGAAGAAAAGAAAAAAACTACTTTTTTGTTTGCATTTTCAACATATCTCCCCGTGCTTTTACTCAAATTTCAATTAGGAGAGCATGTTGGATGCAGAATTAAATCGCACATCCAACGAGTACCCGCTTGGCATACTTTTGATGGACCCTGTTACCCCAAAAACAAGAAATACCTAAAAATTCCATGTCATCATCACGTTTTTTCAGGTATTTCTTGTTTTTGGGGTAGCGGGCTCCATCAAAAGTAGGGTACTCGTTAGATGTGGAATTTAATTCTGCATCCAACGAGCTCTCTCAATTGAAATTTGAGTAAAAACATGGGGAGATATGTCAAAAATACAAACAAAAAAAGTAGTTTTTTTTATGATACCTAGCACCAACTTTACATGAAAAAAGTGTTTAAGACCTATACGGTATTTCAAATTTAAACCAATTTCATTGGCTAACACATGATGACATGGAATTTGAGTTAAGTTAAAAGGACCATTTTGAGTTGAAATTTTCTCTAAAGCTTGTCTCTTGGCCTTCCACATTCCTCTATATCGCTCGGATTTTACCCTCTATTACCCCTTTGGAGTACTATATAAGGAACCTCTTTGATACATTGAAGAAGAGGAATTGTAGATAAAGAAAACTATATTCCATTGTTGCTGCAACTTGCTTATACTTGAGTTTACATCCCTTTGTCCCTTTGAAGCACTTTGTGTTCTTCCCAAGCTTTCCTTTTCTTGTGAGCTTACTATCGAGAGATGGAGGATTGAGGTGGTGGAGGCCTAGGTGGAGGACTCAGTTTCTCTGGTTCGCAGACGTGTTGACAGAGGTTGTCACTTGTGTAATCTCTCATTTAATTAATAGAAATATCTTTTCCTGTCCATTTAATGTGCAATTGAATGAATATTGAATCCATGGATATTTTTAATTATTTATATATTGATGAATATATATGCTAGAGTACATCTAACACCATATTATATAGCATGCTTTCTTTGTTGACTATTGCTGAGAGTGAAATGATAAAGAAAGTGGGATTGGAAAAAGTTCAACGGGGATCTACTTGAACCATCAGGAATAAGGTAAGACCCATGATCCCTTAGTGTTAGATATTTGGTTTCTCTTGCATATGGGAAATGATTGATTTCTACAGTTTATCTATCTGTTTTGGTACACGCTAAGCCATAGGAAGTTTTTCTCCGTAACAGAATTGGTGACTCTATTGGCGAGGTTACTAGTTGTTTTTCTTTGGGGGTTTTCGGCATTCAATGTGCTTGAATTGCTATAATTTCTTTGTTTTTGTGTTGGGTCTGGGGGCATGTTTTCCCAGTAGTGTCCTGTAGGAGTAAATTTTGTCTCAGCTTGTCTATTTACCTTATTTTTCTTTCTTTTTATTCTTGTATGCGGGTTTAGCTTTCACAGTCACATGTACAAGCGGGTTTTTTTGGAATAGTCGCGTATGTACGCAGGTTTACTGAGAAGAGTTGCGTATGCCTTGATTATTTGCTTTTTTTGGAAGATTAAGTGTTGCTGGGTGATTTTGGATGATTTCTGAGACTTCATGGATGCTTCTGGAGTCCCTATACACCCCTTTTTCGGACCAGATACTTCTTTTAGTTTGATTTTTGAAAATTTTCTTGTCATTCATTTTCTACTTTTTGTTTTGAGATTAGTGCATTAGGTCTCTTTTACCTTGGTTCTTTGCTTGGTTTTTGTTTGTGAGTGGTTGCAGAGTCTGAGGGTGGTAGAGTCATATTTTTTTTTTATCTCATTTAATTCAAAAATACAAAAACATTTTTCTTTTTTCATAGTTATGCATTGTTTGCATTTTGCATTAGCATGGTACTTGCATTAGGTTTTCTTAGTGAATCTTAGTCATATTTTCATATAGGAATGATTGCATATACATTTGAAGGAAAAATATTGCACTTCACATAGTAGCATACCCTATTTTTCATTCTACACAATGCATTTGCATTGATTGTTAGGTGTGCATTTTACTTCTTGTTGTGTCATAGGCTTCATTAGTTACACGTCCATTTACCCTTTCAGTAATCACAACAAATTAAAATCAACACTTAATAAAATGAACTACACATTTTTATTTTATAGGGTTCACCAACAAGAATAGGTTTTAGGGTCTTGGAATACTTCATTGTAAGTTAATTCTCCAATACCACTAAACAAAGCATTTAGGTGTTTGTCCAAGTGAGAGAGTGAAACCATTGGTATAATTAGTGTTTCTCACGATGCTCCTCTTACATGTGAGTTAAGCACGAGGCACTTCCCGCGATTGTGATTGGGATTAACCTTGGTCACTTTCTATGAGCATCAGAGATATTTCTAGGATTGTATTCGTATTTGGGGGCTCTTTCAAGAGCTTCAGGATTTTATACCTTGCCCATATGGTCGATCCCACTTGCGACTGTCCGCCTGAGCATTGGTTATATTTGGGTGACCTTAGCTTCTTTACCTAGGTATCACATGGGGTACTTGCAGAGGTTATTCTGTAGGTGTCCTGGCTAGGTGGAGGTCAGGAAACACAATTTATTTATGTGCTGAAGCTAAGGGCCACTATAATTGGTTACATACCTCCGTTTGTAGTGTATGGAAGTTTCGAGCCTTTCCTAGACGAGACATACCTGCTACATTCGGGAGCTCACATATCCTCCCCTTGGTTTGTTTGTATTTTGGCTATATATTTTATTAGGAGCATGCTCTTTGTGTGTTAGTCGACCTTTGGGATCATGGTTACTTGAGTATATTTATGCTCTCTTGAGTTTGGGTCCTTTTATTTTTGGGATGCCTAGTATCCTATCACCTGTCCTTGGTCCTAGAATGGACCCTGGTGTCGGACTTGGGGGCATCACAGCCCCTTACCATGCTCGTAGATTTGGGAGTGGTCACATTCCATTCTCTACTCCATTTGTAGAGGATGTTGACTCCCTTCTCTCATCTTTACAATAGTGGTCACCCCCACAGGTGTGGTAGTGGATGCATGAATGTTGGGTCTACACCTTACTTTCCTTTTTATCTCCCATCATTCACCACATTGTTTTCTTTGGGTGAATTTTTCATGATCATTCCTCCTGATATCCTATAGTTTGGATTCTTTATTGACTATTTTGGGTTGTTTTGGACTAATATGGTTGTCATGTAGGGTCCAATTATTGTACACTCTCTCCGAGGTTTTGACCTGTTCGTTCCTATCACAAGTATTACATCGGAACTGGAATATAAATTAGGATTTCATATCCTCCTACATTTTGCATGACCTTATGACTATTTCATTTTGACCTTAGGTGTGAACCCTGTTAACCGAAATATTTCACCTCCTACGGAAAGCAAGGTGTTCCGCTGGTTTGAATGGTTCAGATCTATAAAAAATAGATCACAGAGGATGATAACTCTCCCTAGATGCTGTAGATATCTAGAATACAAGACTTTAATAGTTCACCTGTGTACCTGCAAAAGAGTTCAACATGAAATGAATCAAAGCAACCAGAATATGATCTACTAATCTATGCTAATCACTAAGGAATCTAGCAATATATATCTGAAATCAAACATCAACAATATATATGGGACAAAAAATTAGCTTGCATTAGAAATATGAAGAATTTTACAACCAAGACTTAGTGTTGACATGCATCTCCATGAAACCAGCTCTTCATCCCCAAAAGCTCCGACTCTAGCTCTCTATGCTCTCTCCAAATGATCTTGGGCCAAGAATCAGTCCAACAACATAACAATACCTTCAATGTTCTCCCTTCAACCATGGCTATGAGCTCATATTTATAGGGATTTAATGGATAGCGATGGTTGAGAAATTAGTGGGTGAGGTGGCCTCTAAGATCCTAGGATGAGGAATCTTGAGCTCAACCAACCCACAACAGTAGGGATAAGGGGTATCTCAAGGCTTATCATCTAGAAGCCTCAAGAAGCTTCTCTTTTTCCACTTTTACCCAGGGTACCGCTCTTCTCCTTCTATGACAGAGCGGTTCTTGTAATAACCACCCATGGACTAAGGGCAATGTGCGGTGGCATCGCTTGTGGACAATCGATGAAAGGAGGTGCAAGCAGGGGTACCAATCCTAGACAAAGGGGCATGCATGGTGCTGGGAATTTGTATGACAGACTGATAAAAAACCACTTGGTATTTACTCCAGAATTTGGGATTCAGGGAAAGTAGGTATGTCAAAGGACTTATCACATGACGGTGATAGGATTTTGGTATAATAGGATGCCCCCCAAAGCATGAATCTTAGAGTGATATGAGAAACGAGAGCTTTGAGAACAAGTCATTGCCAGGAGATGAAAATGTCAGCTCGATCGGAGTATGCAATCAAGTAGGGATCTGTAGTACATCAATATGTTGACTCATAGACACAAGTAACCAAACTCATAGCTGCTGACCAATACAAGGCAGATCCATGAGTGGAATAAACAAGCATGGCTACTAGAATATAGTGTAGATCCATGTGATAGAGGACTCAAACTTGGACATAGCTACTAGAAATACAATGTAGATCTATGTCATACACACACAAATTTGAGCATAGCCATGACCATACAAATGTGGATCCATGCCTGATATACAAAACTCCATCGCAACCTGGGGAAAAAGAAATGAGCGCTTTTAAACAAATGCCCAGGGTCTTTGTCTTGTCTTCCTCAAAGTACGATTCTACCCATGTGATTACAATGATATAAAGTCAAACATGGTAGAAACCAATTGATTACTGGCCAATGATGTGAACCGTTAACAAGTGCGAGGGAGATCACCATTAATGTCAATGATTCCCAAGGTACCTTAGTACAATCTACTGAGTGTGAATAGATGTCTTGATTTTGAATACCTAGTTGATTCTATCGATCAAAGGTCAATGATGTGAACCTATGTCAAGAGCGAGAGGATCTGTCATTAAGGGATACAGATCTCAAGGTACTAAATATTGTTTCTAAGACTATTTCCCAGATGATGAGTTGATGTCGACGGGAATAGTCTCATCGAAGGAGGGCCATGATGAGTCCCACATCGATGACACAAAACTCGAAACATAGTTCTGGAATGATGTGAATGTAGTAACCATATGACTGACTCAAAGATACTGACACAAAGATTATGTAGACTACAGAGGTAAAAATTCTTCAGATTCCCTTTGAACATCGGGTGGCATGACAAAAAGACTTGGCAGCATGACTAGACAGGACAGATACACAATGCAACAGTGGAAAATGTATTCTTTTGAAAGACTCAAAGGATTGGCATGACTCATGAAAGTGGATCGTCATGGAGATCAGCTGAATACCCAATTGACTGACATGGTTGTGTAGACAAGTTCCATGTTCAAATGATTCCCTTTCCCATTTCCCCATCATGATCGATGAGTGCCTCTTTTCGGTTTTATGAGTTCAAAGAGGGGAACAAACACGCGATATAGCTTGTCAGAAGACAAGTCCAATCTCATATGTTTTACGAACCTGAGAGAGGAGGGGTTCATTCCCAAAATGGGTCTCTCAATGTTTAATCTAACGAGTCCACTAAAAGAAAACTCGGTATCATTCATGTTTAGAGCGTCTGAATGAATATGGAAGAAGACTCCAAAGGGGTCCTTTTTCATATGATTTAGTCTCCAAGGCCCGAAAAAGTATAAAATCATACCTCAGAGAACTCTTCCAGTCATGATTGGCTGGAGTGATCCTTTTTTGTAAATAGTCCTATCCGAACCGAAAAAGAGATAACCTACTGTCGGATGGACGACTCTTCAAATAATTTAATGAGGGTAAATAAGACAAGATCGCTTGACAATCTTTTCATATTTAGGGAGCCTAAAAAGGGTTTAAAGAGAACTCCATGAGGTTTCTTTACACAATGTCACTTTTTACAAGCCTGGAAAGATTCAGAAATGGACTTGACTATCTTTTCATGTTTAAGGAGTCTGAAAGAATATGTGAAAAGAAGACTCCATGACGTTTATTTACACAATGTCGTATTTTACGAGCCTGGAAAGAAATGTGAACTGGACTCGGAACTTTGATACTATATTTTAACGAGCATGACAAAGTGTCGTAATAAATGCTCAATGACCTTTTTCATTTTGTGAAAGTATGAAAAATCCATAAAAAACTTTCCAAATATTTTACTAAAGTCAACCCGCAGACGACTCATAAAAAAGTGTTAAATGCATCCAAAAACAACATTAAGGGATTATGACAAATATATATTGACCAGAACATGATGTAATATAAAAAATTTACTAGGTCGGACCCAAAAATGTCTATATAAGGCAAGTAAACAATAAAAAATTTACCATTTTACTATTTACCTCTAGCAGAGATCACTTGGAGCATTTTCTAGCCAGATCTTCCACAGCTAATACCGGGAGTTCCCACCGTTTGTTTTTTGTCTCGTTATTTGCAGGTAACAGCTAAGACCCTTATCTTTCATTTTATAGCTTTTATTTTTGGATTTGGTGGGGTTTTAGGCCTATTTTACAAGCCCTAAAATCCAAATTTGCAGGCACCGCGGCTACCCCTTGTGGGATAGGCGGCACCACTGGAGGACCGCGCTAAGAATATGGTGGACAGGAAGTGTCGCCGCCTGTCTCCAACGGGACGCAAGTGGTGCCGGCTATGGAGAACTTAAACCAATGATATAGGCAAAATTTACTCATTCTTTTGATTTGCAATGACTCAAGGATGATATTAATACATACCATTGTTGTTTTTGGCAGGTCTAGGCTTCCAAAAATTGGAGATATGGAAGGGAAGAACACATGATGATGAGGATGCTGCTGCTGAAAGGAATCTGGTTTGTATTACTGCACTCTAGAATTGTGGGCTTTTAAAGTTCTTCTGGACACCAAGCATGGTATCCCACGAGAGACCACTGGAAGACATACTGAGAATGTGGAATCCAGAACAACAGTATTTCGAGGTGGGGTCACACATACTTACAGTACAGGTAGAGGATATCTACTTCTTAACTGGCCTACCAAGATGGGGTGCCCCCATCTCACTGAAAGGTTTCCGTGGCGGGGACATTACCACCAAAGAGATCATAGATCGACACTATGTACTAGGTACATGCACATATTTGTTAACCGGAATAGATCCCTAGTGGAGTCACTAGATTTGTTAACCAGAATATTTCACCTCCTGCGGATAGCAAGGTGTTCCGCTCGTTTGAATGGTTTAGAACCAAAAAAATTAGATCATAGAGGCTAATAACTCTCCCTAGACGCTGTAGATATCTAGAATACAAGGCTTTGATAGTTCACCTGTGTACATGCAAAAGAGTTCAACACGAAACGAATCAAAGCGACCAGAATATGATCTACTAATCTATGCTAGTGACTAAGGAATCTAACAATATATATCTGAAATCAAACATCAACAATATATATATGGGACAAAAAATCAACTTGCATTAGAAATATGAAGAATTTTACAACCAAGCCTTAGTTTTGACATGCATCTCCATGAAACCAGCTCTTCATCCCCAAAAGCTCCAACTCTAGCTCTCTATGCTCTCTCCAAATGATCTTGGGCCAAGAATCAGTCCAACAGCATAACAATACCTTCAATGTTCTCCCCTCAACCATGGCTATGAGCTCATATTTATAGGGCTTTAATGGATAGAGATGGTTGAGAAATTAGTGGGTGAGGTGGCCTTTAAGATCCTAGGATGAGGGATCTGGAGCTCGACCAACCCACAATAGTAGGGATAAGGGATATCTTGAGGATTATCATCTAGAAGCCTCGAGAAGCTTCTCTTTTTCCCCTTTTACCAGGGTACCACGCTTCTCCTTCTATGACAGAGAGGTTCTGGTAATAATTGCCTATGGACCAAGGGCAATGTGCGGTGGCACTGCTTGTGGACAACCGATGAAAGGCGGTGCAAGCAGGGGTACTACTCTTGGACAAAGGGGCATGCGCGGTGCTGGGAATTTGTATGAAAGACTGATAAAAAACCATTTAGTATTCACTCCAGAAGTTGGGATTCAGGGCAAGTAGGTATGTCAAAGGTCTTATCACATGATGGTGACATGATTTTGGTATAACAAACCCATTCCATGGTATCATGGAACCTTCATGTTGTTGTTAGAAGTGGTACTATGTGAATGGTAGAGATTTCCTATACATGGATGTCCTAGTTAGCCCCTTTTTCATTTGGTACCCATGTTGTGAGTCCTCTCTTAGGTTCTAGATTCCCTTTTAGTCCCGCCATGTCCTTGAGCAAGAGCTTCATACTTCTCTTGAACTTTATGCTGGCCATTCCCCTGGGACTCCCTTGTATATGTCAAGTTGTAATTGCATTATCATGAGTTTTTCTTGCCTTATTGATCCTTATGTCGGCTTCCCTGACTTTGATTATCAGCCATATAGCCCAAGCTCATCTCATGTCTAGCAAAGTAGAGCCTTTTTACATATCTTTTGCACCTTGATTCCTCATTTTTTACTGGGAGGGGACCTTCCCCCGAGTGTCGTTATCCTACACATCTTTCCTTGCATTGAACATATATATGTTCTGCTTCTTGGAACCAGTCTACTTGTCCCCAGACACTCATCTCCTCCTATATTTGTAACTATAAAGCACTTTGATTCTTTTTCAAGATTTTCAAAATATCTAAAAAAGTCTAAAAAATAAAAAAATAAAAAATCCGGATAGGAAAAGATGTTATCTTTGGTAGTAGTTGAGTCATGTCGCCTTCGAACAGAGCATTGTATATCACATCCATTGGTTGGGTTAATAGTTTGACTTTAGGAGCTGTACTCGTTTCTTTGAGTTTATCTCCACTGACTCGTTAAGATTCTAGTCGCTATGGAGCCTTTGTTGATTCCTCTTGTGTCGCAGAGATGTCCCAGTTTTGTATATTGAGTCTATGTTTCCTACATTCAGTCACCATTTTCCTTTATTCTCTTGTTTGAAGGAAGTTGAAGCCTGAGTCGTCCATTCGTCAATTGTCTTGACTTTGCATGTTAGCCATTCCTCGTACTATTACTGGTTTGTACACATCTTGTTTGAGTCCTTCCACATTATACAACATTGTTGAGTATCTCGTGTTGGTTTATGGGGGATGCCTTAATGCCCTCCTTCTAGCGGAGTCCATCCCATTGACTTCAGATCATTTATTTTGGGATAGGAGTCTATAGTCATTTGAGTGCCTTGAGACTTACATTCATCAGTGGTAGGTTCTCTCACCATCGATAGTTTTGGGAATACATCAATGTCCCCTAATCGATGGATTATTTCAAGTGTTCGACCTCAACACATATATTCACAGTTGTTAGATTTCACTCTAGTACCTTGATTCCCATTTTCATTATCGGTGGGTGATCTCGCATCTGTTAATAGTATACATTAATGGTCGGTAATCAGACGATGGACTGCTATGTTCGACCTCGAAATCTCTACTCACATAGTAGGACATGTACTCATAGCAGTCTATGTCGAAGAATTTCCAGATTGGTGGCATTCCTTATATGCTACCTCCTTGAACGTGCAAGTGTTCACGAGATTTCAGTTCTCGTGACTTGATTCCACGGTATGTCAAATATCTTCAGCCATTATGGAGATCTTGATCCATGGTATAGCTTCAGTTTCTATGGATATCTTGATCCTTTGTATATCTTCATCATGGATATTTTGATCTATTACATATTGCACGTGGATACGACCACACATGTCACATTTTGTATATCATTCCTATTAATGGCCATTGTACTCTTATGTATCTGGGACTGCTATATGTATTTGCAGTCATATGCAGAGATTAATTATTGTACTATACTAATGGATGGATGGTTCTTCCACCTGTTTATTCATCACTCCAGTTCTAGGATGGATTTATAATGTATTTCGTCCATCATGTTACCCATCTAACCTAGCACATTAGGGGGCATATGTTACAGCTAATTTTACCACACATGGTTGATCACACATTTATGGCCTTCCTTGTTCCTCTGCAGACTCTTTGGACCCCATGAACCAATATTGTACCTTTTATGTTTCCAAGATCATCCCTAGAAACACTTGTTATTTTCTGTACATGACTTTTAATCCCTTTCTCAGGTATATACGCGGATATTGACCTCAAACCCACATACATCGAGATGTGTGCATAAGTCCAAATAATTTTTGAGTTTTCCTTAATGTGTGTCTAGACCACTTGTCTCTTGTCCTTCAGATGCCTCGAGATCGCTCAAATTTGACCCTCCATTACCCATTTGGAGAACTATATAAGGAACCTCTTGGATACATTGAAGAAAAGGAATTGAAGAGCAAGAAAACTATAGTCCATTGTTTCCGTATCTTGCTTATACTTGAGTCTGCATCCCTTTGTCCCTTTGGAGAACTTTGTGTTCTTACAAATCTTTCCTTTACTTGTGATCTTGCTATAGAGAGATGGAGGATTGAGTTGGTGGAGGCCCAGGTGGAGGACTCAGTTTCTCCGGTTCGTAGATGTGCCAACAGAGGTTGTCACTTGTGTAGTCTCTAATTTAATTAATAGAGATATTTTTTCTTGTACATTTAATGTGCATTCAAATGAATATTGAATCCATGCATATGTTTAATTGTTTATTCATTGATGAATATATATGCTAGAGTAGATCTAACACCATATTATATAGAATTCTTGCCTTGTTTACTGTTGTTGAGAGTGAATTGCTAAAGAAAGCGGGATTGGGAAAAACTCAACGGGGATCTACTTCAACCGTCCGGAATAAGGTAAGACCCATGACCCCTTAGTGTTAGATATTTAGTTTCTCTTGCATATGGGAAAGGATTGATTTCTATGGTTTATCTGTCTATTGTGGTACACCCCAATCCATAGGAATTTTTTCTCCGTAACAAAGCTTATAACTTGTTGTTGGATTAATTTTTCCCATCTCAATTCATATTTGAACTTTGGTGACATAAATAATGTTGGTCACCCAAACCTCGTACAACAAACCCTATTCTTAATATTTATGGACTATGGAGTTAATATTGCAACTTTCTCATACCTTAGTAGGCTCCTCATGCCAGGGATCCCTCCTAGGGAATATATTCCCTCACATTTATGTGTTTTTGGTCATTTATGAGTCATTTTCCTAGATTTTAGGGGTTGTAAGTTACTTTCTATCTTCAACACTTACACTATGCATTAATGATCCTATTTTTGTGCTTCCATGATATTTATGACCCTATTTGATTCCCTCTCGCACCTATTTTCCCCTCCTTTATGTTTTTAACTCCATTTATTCATTAGTGTTCCTACATGTGCTATTCATGGCTCCACTCCTTAGGTTTTGGTAACTCCTCCTCATGGTGTTAATTTAGGAAATTGATTCTTTGCATTAAGCCATCACTTTACTAATCCAACTTAAGTCTCCATGATGAAGATTAAATATTTTCTCTCTCTAATTTGATTAAATCTCTTCAGGTTAGATTTGGCCGCATTGTGCTATAAATTCATATTCCCTCTCCTTGTTGAAGTTAATATTCAGCTTTGGACCATGTGACTTGTGCTATTTATCCATGTTGGTAGTACTAGAAGTGTACTAAGACTTAGATTTATTCTAGTTATTTTCCATTTTGCTTCAATTCTATCTCTCTACTAGTCCAAGTTATCACTTAGGAAGCCATGAAATGGGAATGGTGAGCTAGGTCATATCCCATATGAAGTGGAGACAAATAAGAAAATAATAGTGGGAAGCATTGTGGTTACGGAAAGAGGTAGTTATGAGTGTTTATAGACTAAGTGTTAATTTACCTATAGATACATGGCCTTAGTTCTATGGTGACCTATTCAAGCGTGGAAGGTTGGACAATGTCTTTGGATGGGGGAAAAGACCTCCTGCTACATCCAGTTTCCCATATGTTGGGGTAAGTATTTCTCATATGATTTTATTTATCTTTACATATTATTATGATGATTATGTGAGAAGGTGGATGAATTTAATTATCCATATGTTTCATTATTTTATGTCATAATATGGTTACATGAAAAATGGACTCTATAGGATTCGAATCCGAGATAATATTCAATATGATCTTCTTTCTCTTCTTCAAAAAATGTAACTATGAATTTACGGTAATTTGAGGGGCATAACCATATGTTCTTATTCACCAATATCTATTTATTTTTGTGCTTTGGGACATGCTCCATTGTTTCCACAAAATCATCTCCAATAAGGATCGCCTTTCATTTCATCGAAAATGATTTCTAGATGACCAATATAGGTTTGTTTTGTTCCAACAGTTTTCTCAGTGGAAGGTTGAGTGCATAAGTTGTTAGATTGGAAATGTTCTATGCATGGATATTCTCCTATTTTCAAATATGACTTTTGATAATGTAATATGAATGTAATGTTGATTTATGGTTGGAGGTGGGAATCCCTACCATCTAAAATATATTAGTGAAAAATGGTTGTAGGGGACAACCATTCGAAGGTGATTTTGTGGGTTGTGATTGTAGTTAGTGCCTTTTGTTCTTCTTTGGTAGTGGTGTGGTTGTAGGTTACATCCTAAAAATGTTTCTTGATTTGTGTTTTCCTTAGTGTTTATCTTATCTAAAATTACACACTGAACAACACCACGAACTAATTAAATATACACACAATTAACGACACAATACTTGACAAATATAGACTATGTTAGAAAATGTAACACTCATATTACATGGATTAATCCAGTTAACCATTTGTTGTTACAATCCGACTTATTAAAATAATTGGAACTAACAATGAAATAGGTACAAAGCAATTTGAAAACTGCTCATGAAAAACAAAAGAGACATGTCGACCTTAAAAGAACTCCAAAAGACTTCCAAGTGGGTGAGCATCTTTTTATTAAGGTAGTACCAGAAGGGTATTTTCTGGTGGAACCGGATTGTATTCTTGACAGGAGGAAAATTTTTCTTCAGAATCGCACCATTGGACATGTAAAGGTGCAATGGAAACACCTCAATCCAGATGAAGTAACTTGGGAATTAAAAAGCGATATGCGGGGGGCATATCCAGCTCTATTATGAGAAGACTATGAATAACTTAAGAAACATCGCTGATGATGTTGAGCTTAAGGCGGGGTGTTTGTAACATACCCAAAACTAAAAAATAAATATTTACGGTTTATTTCAGAAAAAAAAAAAACATTATGTTAAATATATTGTAAAGTTGATGACTGAGTGGGTCAAGGACGACTTTATTCTTCACAAGAATTAGTTATTTTAATAATTAAATAAAGGATAAACCTATAAAAATGAGACAGGTAAATGGGTGTTTGTTGACCCAATAGGAGGAAGGAGCAGTTTTATAAGGCTGGTTGACAAGTGGCAGCACTAGCATTTCACTTTCTAGTTGTTGTAGGAGAATAATCCCTAAAAAAGTGGTCATGTTCCCTAATAGGGGGAACTGAGCTAGTGGCTCATTTAATTCCAAACTAGACCCAAATACCTAGGAAATCTTATAAATACCATCAATTTGAGAAGGAGACTTACAAATTATTTTGAATTCTAAGTGAATGAACCTTGTGATTGCTGCAAACAAAAAAGTCAGGAACACAAGCAATTTGATGAGGGGATAACTAAAGTGATTTATTGAGTTAAGTATGCTACTAAGTGTTAAGTTGCAGTAAGTTTTGCAATGTGGAAGAGATATTTGTCCTAGTGGTTCAATGAACAGGCTCACGGGTCCTAAGAAAGTATAACTGCCTGCTTCAGGAGAAGGTTGGGTGGAACAATATCCTTTGGGTGTGGTTCCCTTCTGCATATTATCCAGGTTCAAACTATTATTTAATTATGAATCTGTACTTCTAAGAGGAATATGCTCAGTAAATTAAAGTAGGATGATTTGATATGTTATGAACTCTATTTTTGGAAGCTGTTAGGAAGATGACATTTCTGTTTACTCAATTAAAAGGTTAAATATATTGATTTGGTTATTTCTCTAATGTATTTCATAGCCTAAATGGTGTTCTTCTTTCTACTTTGTAAAATATTTAATGTATGTGTATAGTATTTCTACCTCACTTGTATAAACTACTAGAATGTTAGTATTAGTGGTATTATTTATGCTAGTGCATGTTTTGAATGAAGTAAATATCTATATCTTTGTAGAGACATGTAAAAGTCCTATAGAAAATAAGTACAAAGGCTACCATAATATAAATGTTTTAGATACAAGAGTGTGTGTGTGTGTGTGTATATATATATATATATATAGAGAGAGAGAGAGAGAGAGAGAGAGAGAGAGAGAGAGGGGAAACTAATGAATTATTTTAAGAATAGAATATTTTTATTCCCCTATAAATATTTAGGATTAGAAATAGTAATAGAAAACAAGAGAGAGAGAAAGAGAGAGAGAGAGAGAGAGAGAGAGAGAGAGAGAGAGGAAACTAATGAATTATTTTAAGAATAGAATATTTTTATTCCCCTGTAACTATTTAGGATTAGAAATAGTAATAGAAAACAAGAGAGAGAGAGAGAGAGGAAACTAATGAATTATTTTAAGAATAGAATATTTTTATTCCCCTATAACTATTTAGGATTAGAAATAGTAATAGAAAACAAGAGAGAGAGAGAGAGAGGAAACTAATGAATTATTTTAAGAATAGAATATTTTTATTCCCCTATAACTATTTAGGATTAGAAATAGTAATAGAAAACAAGAGAGAGAGAGAGAGAGAGAGAGAGAGAGAGAGAGAGGAAACTAATGAATTATTTTAAGAATAGAATATTTTTATTCCCCTATAACTATTTAGGATTAGAAATAGTAATAGAAAACAAGAGAGAGAGAGAGAGAGGAAACTAATGAATTATTTTAAGAATAGAATATTTTTATTCCCCTATAACTATTTAGGATTAGAAATAGTAATAGAAAACAAGAGAGAAAGAGAGAGAGAGAGAGAGAGAGAGAGAGAGGGGAAACTAATGAATTATTTTAAGAATAGAATATTTTTATTCCCCTATAACTATTTAGGATTAGAAATAGTAATAGAAAACAAGAAGATACATAAATAAACTTAAAACTGGAACTTCTAAGTATTCCAATGTTCAAATTCCAATGTACTAGGGCCAAGTTCTTTTCTCATACATCGAACCCTAGAATTATTTTAGGATAATCAAAGCTTGAAATTACAGACAAGATTTCTCCAACAGTTCTTTATAAGGGAATTATAGCCTTGTCTCTTAATTATTTAATACTAAATCGAGTTATCGATAGGATATAACATCGTTTACAGGTTGCAAGTTCTGTTGGTAATGTTTATGTGTGATGGATTTATTCATAGAAGAGGGATATGCAACAACCTTAGGGATTAATATTTTAATAAAATATATTCATGGGTTTTATGGCCTATTAACTATTGCTGAAAAATAAAACAGTATCGAAGAAGAAGTTAAGACTATAAGCACTTTTCCCAATATTATAATTAGAGACATAATATTAGCAACAACTCCCTAGCCCTTTTCTTTTCCATTTAAGTGTAAGAAGGTTAGAACCTCATGAACTTATTAAGAAAATACACAACAGTATAAAAATGGCATCACGGTCACGTTATTGTAAACTCTTTTTTTAACTAAATAAAAAAAATCAAACAAAAATTGAAATGGAGGCCTTATGGCTACATTGTTTCTCTTTAATTACAAATAATGAAACCGTGTAGATCAATATAGGAATCAATGACTGTAATCATAAAAGCCTTATGGGCAAGACCTTTCCATAACAGATAAAATAGAAAATGTTCATTTGTTTGTGGCTATTTTTCATTTCAACAAAGAACAATTACAACAAAATGAATGCCTCATGGCCAAATTACATGGTTATACAAGAATAACTAAAATGATAAAATCCCTCTTGACTGAGCCTATACACATACAAGGAACAAATAACAAGTACAGTTTTAATTTATGCATCTATTGCAGATTCAGGCAGTGCACCCTCTGGATTTTACATCATCCAAACAAAATCAACAATGCTACTTTTCAAGCGCGAAATGGTCATCTCAAAATTTGAATCCCTCACGGGTCTTTCAAAACTGTAAAAAATAAAACTATTGCAAAATTTAGTAAAAAATCAACACTCTTTGGTTGAGTCCTTATGGGAATTATACAAATCAATCATGACAGTAAATGACTCACGGCATTATATTGTTCACAACATTCCACAAAACTGTAGGAATGACAAAACAAGATTCATAAATCAACTTTAGTGTAAATATGAAGTCGCTTAACAACTGCATTATAGTATTGATAATTTAAGAAAAATATCATAGGTTTATACAAAGATAACAACCTGTACAATATCTAAACAAACGAAAAAAACCAAAACAAAGATACGTGGTATAGTCGTATGAATCCACATATTACGGGAAAACCCCTTACATTGTCGAGTTAATAAAAAACCAATGTAGTTTTTAATACAATGCTACAGAAACAGTCATAGGACTGTCGTTGCATTCTAAAGGGAATACATTACATACCCTATGCTAATGCCTCTGAAGAAATACACAATGTTCACCATGAATCCAATACAGAGTTTGGCACCCAACTATACCCTGAGAAAACCGGTCAAAGAATAAATTCAAAAAGGGAAAGGTTCTAATCTTACTCGAACCTCGAACCCCTTTTTTTTCTTCTTCAACCTTTGTTTGTTGCTGTGGAACATTCATATGGGTACCTGTGCATACATTTTCAAAAGTCAAGTATAATTCTAAAAGAATCGAGCCTTGAACTAAGATTTTGAAACTTACAAAATGAGGAAATATTTGTTCATGTCACTACAGGTTGTCCAAGTTGAAATCACCGGTAAAATCTCCTTAACTATGTCATTTTTGAGAGAGATTGTGTCAAGGGCCGAGTAGCTCGGATCCTCCACCATCAGCGTCGTAGAGGTGCCAATATCACTAGCAGGACGAGACCAAAGAAAACAAGACAAATGCTGTTGAAAACCCTTCAAACCTCCTTTGGACAGTTCAACTCGAAACTCGAAAAGAATTGAAACCCCTACGGTCTTAGTACCATCACATATGGATGTCGACAGATTCGTTAATACAATCACATGGCCTCTTTTAGAACTTACAATCTTTGCTTGACGTCTGTACCAAGATAGTTTCCAAGGTTTAGGTCATACTTGCATCATATCCAAGACCGATCTTTGCATATAATGTTCACCACCATGGAGGTATAACATATGGTGTGGCTAGGAGATATCATTGTTATCCAAGGTCAAGTTATATCTCTCAAGGTGTATGATACAATTTAGGTAGAAAACATATGGAATAGGACTATCAGATATGGTATAACATATGTATGAAGATCAACAATTAAGATAAGGTTTAGGATGTTTTTCCAAGACAAAGTAGATCACTTTTCTCTTATCGATTTGTTACTTTGGAGCATAGGAGTATTCCTTAGAAAAACATAAGGCTCATGTCATCCACTTGCAAAAAGGGAAAACCAAGGTTTTTGCATTAGTCATTAAGGCTAAGTAAGACTAGGACTTGTACCTATAATCAACTCTTGATTTAGAACAAAAATGAAGGAGACGTCAAACAGTTTTATGACATTACTTTCAGCAAAGAATTTTAAACAATTACTATCACAAAATAGTATAATCGAGAGTGTATAACATAGTATTGACAAATTTCATGAAAATAAGTATTTTGACGATTTATTCTGATCATAGACATATAAAGTTTGTAGATCATATAGAATCCATTAACAACACGACAAAAAGAGTAATTGAAGTATAACATCTCTTAGATTCATTCTCCTAGCATTTTAGAAGATACATATGGTAAATAATTTTTTGTTATATGAAATTTTAGGGATGTTACACACACAATGAAACTGTATAGACAAACTTTTCTCAAAACCTGCATTTTGATCTCCCAGGCCCGATATAACTTTGTTTCGACTTACTGAGCCAGATTTACTCTACTCTGGCTACCTTGCCTTTTAACTCGGTCCTCTATCTATTGTTATATTTTCCCTATCCTACTATCTATCTATGCCTCAGAGGCTTACATATATACATAATTGGATTCATGAACCATTCTGGTTCAGATCCTTAATATTCTCAACAACATGCTAAAGTAACTCAAACTATCAACCCTAACCTATGAGTCGCTGCCTCCAATAAGGGATTTGTTACATGATTCATTAATTATGGAATGACTCACTCAACTGACTCACTATCATCTAGAATCAAATAAAAACATAGACTTAATTACAATGTGATGGTTCGAAGACCACCAATTCAAAAATGAAACACCCCTTCTAGGCCTCGATCAACCATTGAACTTGGAATCTGAAATGGAGAGAAGGAGGGTGATTCCATGAAGGTGGGTAACACTTTTTGGCCAAATTTGGCAATGAAAACCTGATTTTTTACTGATGTGCTAGATAGAAGCCCTCGATATGCATATATTCCATGTGAATTTCGACTTGTAGTAAAAAAACAAATTGTAAAATATTATGTTACCTTCCCAATGATATTTGTTTAAAAATTATCTGATGTCATTTAATGTGTAAAATTTTGCATTTAATGAATTGTGTGACCTTTAAAATTTGAAGAAGTTAATAAGTGGCTCATGTCCATCCCCAATAATTCAATATTAAATTAATAATTAAAAACATATATGCGAGCATGATCTACACAAAATGCACTGTGGTCTGCATATTTTTTTGTTAATTTATTTCACAATATACAATTATTTATTATTTTTTGAAAGTGACACATCTGATTTCAACATCATTTTATACACATGTGTGTCCATCCCAGCTTTTTTTTCACTGTTTTAAAAAATTGGAAAACCAAAGATACCCTTTTGAAGACGACACGTTGATGTGTGGGCTGTGTATTTTTTAGAAATTTTTTGAAGTGTATTTTTAACCCTGCGTATTTTTCTTTGAGCTGGTTCGAAGTTGTTGTAAGGTTTTCTAAGTGTAAGTTTTAGAAGTAATTAAACAAAAAATCCCATATGAATGCCAAATTGCATGCATGATACCTCAATGGATAGAGGATTCGGTGATGAATCTATCGGTATGAACTCTGCTCAGTTGTGTGCCATGAATAGAAGCATTTACACCCCTAGAAGACATAGAGAAACATTGATTTTCTTGTAAGAGGGCTAATTCTCTATTTTTTTGGCCCTCGATCGAGCTTTGTAGCTCGATCGAGGTATTCAAGTACCTCGATCAAGGTCTTAATAGAACCTCGATCAAGGGCTTAATAAACCATCGATCTAGGTTTTCAGAAACCCTCAATCGAGGTTCTGTTAAATATTTGAAAAAAAAAGCTTTGTACATGACTACCAAGGTTTTATATGCACACTCACCACCATGAATACCCTATCTAGAAGTTATTCCCATGCATGACATTTTAGAAACGAAATTCTAGGATCCAACTAAGAAAATGGACATAAGGAATTTCAACATCATTTGATTTGACCAACTTTGCAAATAATAAATATCTTAGAAATTAAAAAAATCATGAGATTGCGAGGCTATTCTACTAATAGACCTTTTGTCATTTTACTTGGAAACGAAAAGTCTTGGTACAAACCAACATGGGGCCAAGGGTTTGAGAAATGTATTGTTAAAAGATTTTTAAAGTTCATTAAACTACTTCAAAACACAAAATAGGGATGGAATGGAGCAGCAGTGGGGGGGCGGGAATTGAAGATCAGAATTAGAGTTATAGAAATGTAGTGAAAGGTTTTTAATACTAAAAATACTTTGTTCCTTCGTATATAATTTTTAATTTTAAAAAATTACAATTAAGTGATATGACTTTGAAAACACTAAGTTTTATCTTAATCATCTAGATCTATTCCGCCATGTGCTCTAAGCTTTAAATATATGGCCCAAGGATCTATATCGTAGGTATCAGATCGTAGTCCTAATAATCCAGGTGAAGTGGACACAATTCGGCTAATTTCAGCTCATCAACTGAATTGCATGTATCATTGCCATAGTATTCTTTTTGCATTGAACCAAGGAGAGCAATGATACATGGCATTCAGTTGATGAGTTGAAATTAGGTGAGTTGTATCCATTCAACCTTTATTCTTAGGACTACATTATGATACCTATGATATATATCCTCGCATCATATATTTAAATCCCAGAGCCCAGGGAGGAATAGAACATGACGATTAAGATAAAAATTAGTGTTAAATTCAGAGTCATATCACATCATTGTAGTTTTTTAAAATTAAAAATTATATAAAAGGGGGGAAAGTATTTTTAGTACCTTTAGAGAGATGAAAATGTGAGCATGAAAAAAAAATATGACCTCATTTCCTTGGGTTATATCAATTTCCATTGTTTACTTTTCAAAATTGTTATTGTGTCACACATTTGCAATTAATCTTGCTAATAAATTATTGAATGACATTAGAATTTACATCAATAACACGTGACTAATTGTTTTGGTGTTTCATAATGCTAAGAGTGGAGGAAAATAAATAAAAGAAAATGTGTGATGGCAACTGTGGGATCCGAAAAACAAGAAGTATGGAAACTAAACATGATACTAATTCTCATTTCGACAAGAATTGAAAATGTTGAATGAGATGAATTCAAATGGGGATTCAAAATACAAGGTGTCCAAGCATCTTTTGGAATACTTAATTAAATGAAACTTTACATGATGCATATGAAAATAGAATTTCAATATCAAGCTATGATTTCGAACAAGGTCTCAAAAACCATTGATCGAACGAGTTAGAGAAAATCTCGATCGAGCTAGCAGTTTAATCAAGTTTTTCAAAACTTTAACTAAAAACATATTTGAGTGTGCACACAAATATGGAAACCCAAATATAATTAAAATCAAACATAGAATTATACGATAATAAAATTTAATCAAACATAATTTCGACTATACGAATGATACTTGAGGGTAATAGTACATACCTTGAAGAAAAAACAAGTAAATGCATTACTACTCTCACTTCCCCTAGATTTTATGTATAGATATTAGTTGTAGAGTAATTGGAGTTATAGATGTAATTGATTGGATTCATAGATGTGATTAATCACATCTATAACCCAATTACTCTGCGACTAATATACATCAAAGGAAGTTCATATCCATATCCAATCAAATGATGGGCATGTTGCCTATTTAAAGGAAATTAAAGATGCTCGATTGAGGTCTACTTTAACCCTCGATCGAGATTTTTTTAGCCCTCGATCGATATTCTGCACCATCGATCGAGGGTTAACAAAAAGCTTGATCGAGCATTTAACAGAACCTCAATTGAGCACTTTATAAACCCCCGATCGAGATGTTAAGAGCTCGATTGAGGGTTTATTAAAATCTCGATCGAGTATGTTTTTCCATTTTTGCTGAATTCACGTTGCCAAAAAATGTAACCCACCTCCGTGGATGCACCCAGGATTCTCCTACATCACAATCATAATTTAGCTTTAGAATACCATGTGCTTCTATTTTTTTCTCTTTGTATAACACATGATGCAAATAAATTTAGTGTTTGAACAAGTTATATATATATATATATATATATATATTCAAAAATGGTTTTAATCAATAATTACACATATTTGATATTCCATCCATCCAATTTATCATCACTAAATAGATAACAAATATCTGGATTTAGTTCGCACCTTATAACAATAATAAAAGTTTCAAGGTTGAGCATCTAAATGATGAATTTTTGTTTGAATATTTTTTTACAATTACTCACATTGAAATACTTTTTCAAAATTCATAATGTTAGCTTTATGTTTTTGTTTTAAATTATGAAAGTTAATTTACCCTTGCAATTATGAGGCCATGTGTTAGTGTAGGGTACAATGGTATAAACATAATCAAACAATTCCTTTTAGATTGTATATCTTTGTCTATACTAGTGTAGTTCATATATTATTTTAAAAATGGATCAAACAACATAAACTTTTATAGCACGAACAATAGGCATTTTTATTTTAATATTTTTATACTAATCAACATGAAAATAAATTGAAAATAGTAAACAATACATATTATTAAAATGATGATATATGTGAAATATATACTAATATATATATATATATATATATATATATATATATATATATATGGTTTTATTGACAAGGGATTTGTGTCACCAATATTAAAATAACATTAAAAGCACAGTTATTTAGAGACTTTGAAAAGTGGAGTTTGTAATGGTTTTGTATCCCAAACCACATGTTTTGTCATTCCAAATCTATCTCCAAACCAACCAACTTAGCGAATATGTATTTAGGAACTGTCAATGGGAGAAAATAAATTGCATGAGCACATAAATTGTAAAGAATGTGTACAATACGGGAATCACCATAGACTATTGTCAATATGTAATTGTTAGTCTTTAAAGGAGATATGGGCTCTATTAGAACATTTTTAGCACTAAATTATAACCATATAGAATTACAAATGAGATTCATTGAACCACCATAAATTTCCTTTCTAGGGTATCATTAGTCTCTATATGGAATATATAACATTATGTGATTTTGAGCATCAAATATCAGTTTCTACCACTATCTTGACCTTGAAAATGGATAGGGGTAGTAGCTAGAGCCTCAATCCTGAAGGAAGCTTCTAGAAATTTGTGAAAAAATTGGACCTTGAACCACTAAAAAGGACCACACAATGAAATTATTTTCCTTTTACAAGGTATATAAATTCCTTTATCATTTTTAGAACTAGATATGGAACTTGAATCGTTAGGGATTGTCCAAGGAGGAAACTTGAATCTCAATCCCTAACTAAATCGTATTTCAATCAAGGACCATGAAGGTTCGATCGACTAATGACATATGTCCTCACGAGGGTAATGTTAGCCAATGATTGAGGTGGTTTTGAGAAGTATGTGTATAAGGGACATGTAATTTCTAATGAAGAAGACGTTTCCTTAATCTATAAATAAATGATTTAATCATCCAAAAACATGTGCAATACATCGAAGCACCATGACATAACCCTAATTTAAGTATGCATGATACTATCTACGGGACTTGCGACCTCCAACATGATTAGAGGGAATAGATGAATATTACACTCCAAAGAAGTATTCTAGTCATCCAAGGACAAGAATGTTTTCTTAACGAGTCATATAAGGCCTCATGAGGATATTTTTAACATATGATTGAGGATAAATTTCATTAGGATGTTTTGAGAAAATGAATATATCTTAGGTCCTTGAAAATTTTTAAGGGAGGAATACCATGCCCTAGTCCCTAAAGAAATTGTTGATGCATCCAAAGCCATGATTAATGCCTCAGAGGACAAAAAATGAATTATTGAGAATGTCCACGACACTTTGTATGGATATTCATGCTTGTTATTTGTTACAATGTGAGATGTCATGCATTGTATATGTGGGATACATTTTTTATGTTTCATTAGTTGTCTGTCATGCTTTGTAGTGAAATAAAAATTAGTAAAATATGCTAAACAAAGAGTCATATTTTAGACTATATGTCACATAGAATAATTAGAGATATAATTCTGCAATTACTTGAACAATAAAACTCAAGAAGAGATGATGGGACTCCCAAAGAGAAACTTCAGGAGAAGGAAGTTGTAGATGAACAAGATGCTGCTACACAAGAACCGACATCCTTGAATATTATTAATGGTGGGAGTCCCAAAGAAGAACTGCATGAGAAAGAAGTTTCTGATTAACACGATGCTATCACATAAGAACCAACATCCTTGAATAATATCGATTTGGGAGAGGGTGAAAATCCCCACGGAAAACTTCACGAGGAGGAAGCTTCAGAGAAAGAAGATGATGTCACACAAGAACCAACATCTTTAAATATTCTTGCTGAAATTTCCACTAACTCTAGGATAGAGGAACTACGGGAGGAGGTTATTCTTGATTTTATGGATGAAGATCGCACTGTGACCCTGTAATCGTCCCATGACACAGAAATCATAGAGGTGGAACCACAACAGCAAGACAATGATGAGGTTAAACAAGATGCTATCACACAAGAACCAACATCTTTGAATGTTCTTGCTCACATGGCTGCCCAAATGAGGGGAGGAGAACAAGGAATTGAAGGCACTCTAGAGTTTAATGAAGAATTTTGTACTACAACTCTAGATTTGTCTCAGGACATAGAGATCCTAGAATTGGAATCACAACAACAGGGAGACGAAGAAGTAAATCAGGATGTTGTTACACAAGAACCAACATCCCTGATTGCAGTAGAAATGCAACAAGTGGATGTCATTCCTGATATGGATTGGGGTGAAAATGAACAAGTTCAATCACAACCCTCAGGTGATACTAAATCCTTGAGGAACAGCTGTAGACTGAAGAAGACATCCAATCTCAGCATCGTGAGGAAAACGAAGAACAAGGTGCTGTCACATGAGAACCAACGTCCTCACAGTCAGCTTCCAAAATTGCCAAGGAAGAACTACAAAAAGAAGATGATGTTACAAAAGAACCAACATATCTAGGAGTGGTGGAGGTTGTTGTTGAAGAAAGTCCAGAAGAGATTTCTATCACACAAGAACCAACACCTCCAGAAATAGCTTCAGATGTGCAGGATGTCCAATGTGGCACATCAGGTGACAAAGGATGGACTGAACCCTTCCAAAATTTCATCGACCTGGATTCTGACAAGGAGGATCATCATGAAGAAGAAGCCATGAACCCTACAGTTGAAATTTCAATTATGAGAATGGAGGTAAGCAAATGGAAGAGCCAGGTGGAGGAATACCAAGAAGGGATAGTTTCCCTTACTGAGCATAAAAAGATTATCAGGAGACTAGAGGAGAAATGGGCAGAAGAGTGTATGATCCAGAGACTTCAAGAAGAAGATCTACAGAGCAGATTAAGGGAGCTAAAAACAGTTCCAATCTATATAGAAGGAAAAAGAGTAGATGTATGCTCTTTCCCAAGAACTCCTGAGCACTAGGGTACCTTCTTCTTCTTACCCTGTCTTTCTATTTGAGCAATTTGTTTGGTTTAAATTGAGAGCTGTGAAAGAAGGGAGGTCATTTGAGATAACAAAATCAACAAAATTCTAGGAAATGTTTTTAAGAAGTAGTTTTGAAGATCAGAATTTGCTGTGTGAATTATATTTTCATGAGATGGCTTGTCCTCTGGACCGCCATTCAAATCATGTTCCTTTTTTAGGAGATGTTCAGTTGAGGGCCTTTGCTTCTTTTGTGAGCAATCATGCTCAGTGGGAAAGGTCTTTTCAAACCTTTTGTCACAATGAAGCTCACTCTAATCTATGGGTTCGAAGTGAGCCTCAAAATCTTGGTATTTTTCTTGCTCGGCACAGGAGTTTGCTCTTATGCCCCATCTAGACTCGGCAGATAATGGAACTGCAGGAGGAAGTTATTTCTACATGTACCAACCATATTTATATATACCAACAAGTAGTGTTGGAAGGAAGTAAGCACAGATGGCAGGCTACCTCTCCTACTCTCAGGAGCAGAGACCCCTATTATTTTAGAAATTTTGAAGAGGCACTTTCCAGGGTTGAGGGTTATGTTGGATGTATCAAGGAGTGTGGGGCTAATTGGTTGGGCCTGAAATTTAAATTTCCCCTCATCTGGTGGCCAACAAAACCATATAGGATGGATTTCTCACTGACTAAGGCAGAAGAGCAGCAATGCTGAAGATATTGGGTTTCCCATAGAGGGTTCATAGAAAAAGAAGGAACATCGGAGTTCCCCTACAACTTCTCTTCTCTCTATGAACAGAGCACAGTGCAAGATTCAAATTCGAAATAATGGAGGTTATTGCATGAGGACATGCAATAGGACAGTTGGGGGGAGATGTTGGGCCCAAAAATGGCCCTTTTTGACCATCCTTATTCACTCCTTTTTTCCCTATCCTACCCCATTAAGCATGCCAAATAAATGTTTTACCCTCACTCTACTCTTCAATCCACCAAGGTATGACTGGTTATTGTCTTATTTTATTAATACTTATGATTGTGGTAATTAAAGTTTTATATCTCTCAATATGCTAACATATGATGGTTTATAAAGGTATTTTGAGGTATATAGACTATAGGAAGATCTAGCGGAACATGCTATGAAAAGGATGGGAATTTATTTCTCAAGATGATTGCCATCCATCCTACCATTGCCTAACGAATGCGGTCCCAGTGTATTATCCTGGGCAAAGCTATACAAAGATAGCTGCAATAGAATGCATCATATTTGGAGGTCAACAGTGCGTTGCTGATCATGTATAGCTGTGATCTGAAGATATCATTACTCTTGGGTTGATTAATAGTTTCCCTATATTTCTTATCTTTCATCCTACCACGTTTGTAACAGCTGTTGTAATTTAGGGTGCCTGAAGATCACAGATCTTCATGGCTGCCCAATAATAGGGATAGGATGTTATGATTTACATTGTATAAATATGGAGAAATGTTCGGAGCCAGGGGTTGAACCCATAGCCAATTCATTGTATTAGCTACACCTGAGAGTTATGTAATTGATCTGCCCTTTTAATACAAAGAGTTACTTCAAATATAAGGGTTTTTAACGTGTGTTCATCCAGCATCTCTATGTGAAGGCTGGGCCCGCCTTCCCATAGGGATTGCTGAGTTAGATTAGGCATTTTATTTATTATGTCGTGTGATGTTATGTTTTATTTCATTTCTCCATAGGAAGCTGTGACAGTTGTGGATTGACAGTGTGTTATTAATTGCATCTCTTGGAAAGCTGTTGTGGCATGGTAAAACAGTCGACTATGTAGATAATATTTCTTATGCAATTATGTGGTAGCTGAACAGCCCTGTCCATCCCCTGATCCCTTAATTATTGTTTCCATATATCCTTGAAAGTTGTTCCTTTGTTTTCATAATCACAGAACTTTATTCCTGTACCTTGAATTCCTAGATTAGTTGCACTCAATTTCTGTACCTTGAATTTCTAGAAAGATCTAATTCCAGTTTCTGTCTTTTGAATGTCTAGAGGAATTAAATCAAGATAGTTGAGTGAATCATTAGATGGATTGATAAACGGGACTTCATTTTCTCCAAAAGTAATTTAGATATGAATTCATGAAGCTTTCAATTTCTAGATCAAGAACATCAGAAGGTAATTGTGACTGTATCTTTTAGAAGGTAAACTAGATTAAGTGGATTCTTGGGATGAGCATAGCTGAATAGAGAATAGGATTGTTCATTTGAAGCAATTAAGTGTTTAAGCATATATTGTGCATGTTATCCTTGAAATACAAGACTTCCCTGGGTTGACAATAAATATTGCACACTCTGTATGTTAGTTGTAATTCACTTGCATATTAGGTGCCCAACACCTATGAACAACGAAGGTAATCTTCTGTCTCCATCAACATTACGATCATATGGGTTTCATTTATACATCTATACTATCTCCATCATCTATATACATATTGAAGGTTGTCATGAGTCAACTCTATCAAGTTGTATGAGAGAATATATTCTGTTACCTATCTTTCTCTATTGTCAATGGCATCCTCCTATACCTGGATTGAGATCGTGGATGAGAAAATGTGCACGACTCATCTTCTCTACCTGGGAGATCACACTTCAATCTAATACATGTCCGAACATGTGTGAAACTAACCATCTACTACATGTCCATCTCATTTGACGATGGGAGTTATCCCATAACTGGATAGAAACCTTGATGAGTAGAGGCACCTAGGAAAATCATGGTAAATATATCTTAGTCATGTTTCCCTATAAAAGATGGATATGTTCTCCTGTAATCCAATTCTTTTGTGAAAGTATTCAAAATTCACCCTGGGAAGAGGCATGGTGAGGATATTTGTATTCTGGCCATCTGTCAGAATATACCGTAACTGGACTACACCCTTCTTCTCCATATCACATGTGAAGTGTTACTGAATGTGTAATATCCTGAATTTTGACCTAACACTTATGGGAATAATCCCATTGATTATGATGTTACTTTGATGTTTTATTTTGATATATTGGGTCTAGGACCCCACTGTATAAGAACATGATAATTTGTTTGATATATTGGGCATAAGCCAATTACATATGTTTTATGTATGATTTTATGTGTTGGGCGTAGACCCTAAAGCACATGATTGATGACATGTTTTGTGTTGAGCGAGGAGCTGTAGAGAACATGAGTATTTAATATGTTTTGTGTTGAGCTAGAAGCTCTAGAGAAAATGAGTGTGTATGTTGTGTTGAGCGAGAAGCTCTGGAGCACATGAGTGTTTATGTTGTGTTGAGTGAGAAGCTCTGAAACACATGAGATATGAAATCCTTTGTGTTGAGTAGGAAGATTGAAGCACATGAAAAGATAATTGGAAGTGTTGGGAATAATCCCTGGAGCCTTACAAGTTGACGTTGAGCCTAAGCTCTGAAACATCAGATCCTTGGTGATTGTATCCCTAGGTGTATCCTACAAGTAAATCCTAGAATTAGTGTTGAGCGAGGAGCTCTGGAATTACACTAATTTTGTAAGTCCCTATTTTTAGCATTGAGTATGGGCTCTAAATAAGTGCTAGGAGTTACATAAAATAATTAATGATGTCAAGTGAAAATGACTTGAGTAAAATATTGATCTCATTTGACTTATTTATAAGTGAATAAATGAAATCTTGAATTTATGCATCTCATCAAGTACTAAAGAACTACCATGTTGTATGAGGGAATCCAACATGCAAGGATGTTTAGATTTTCCTAGCCTAGTAGACCTAACCACCTACCTAAAAGCCTTAATGAATAAAGTATCATAAGTTTAGGGATCATGTTATATGATACCTAAAGGACAAATGTTAACAAATATTATATATATATATATAAGTATATATTCTATACATTGTATGTATAAGAGTAGACATAGTAATAATATTAAAAGTATAAGAAAGAAAGAGAGGATCCATTTATTATTATTATTACTTAAAGATAATTAAATAGTATAAAGTGCCTAGTTAAAAGTTCCTAAGTTAAATATTAAAACTTCCTAAATTAAATAAAAGGGTTAAATCAAGAAATCAAATGATTTTTTATTTAACCGCCCCTTTAACTGAAAAGTCTTTCTATAAAGATACAACCAAAAGAGAGGCTTGGGGATCTCTTCCATATTTTTGGTGAATCATTCTTTATGCCTGTTTATTCTCAAGAGAGTTCTTGGAGAACATTTTTTTCCTAAGAGGAAAAAGGAGAACCGATTCAAACCGGATATCTGAGTTAGGGAAGCCTTACCTTAGGATATCTAAACTACTTGCATGTTGGAACCAAATCGGGGGGATCTGGAGGAAGAACAGGAATGGTTCTGGGTCATGGTTGGGTGGAACATGGTAGTTCCCAAGTGATTTATTTATCTATACAGAGGTTAGATCTCTCTGTGAATTTGTTAATGCTGGGTAATTAAGTGTGCAGTTTTTTAGCCATTGGAATAGCTTGACCATAGAGCTATGAGGTTCTTGATGTTTTTCCATTCCATTATCTAGTATATTTAATATTAGGATATTTAATGGTTTATATTATATTTATAACCCGATGTCTGCAATTTATTTTTGTTTAGAATATTTTATGTATTATGTCTAAACACTAGGTTGAAATGTATTTATGTCTAAAAGACATTCAGGGGTTTTGTTCTTCCAATTTACTTCTCAATTTTATTTCTTAGCTTAAACTTTGTTTTCCTAAGACCTAGAACCACATTAAACAAAAATCCATATGTTTATATAAGGATTCTACTGGGATATTACCTACTGCCAGCACACCTGTACTTAGAAGTAAAAATTTAAATAGTATATTTCCTAAACATAAACTAGTTATAAAACACATTAATTAAAGTATAGTAAATCAAAACATAAGAAGCAAACCATTATCCATTATTTAAATATAAACAGAACCATACTCAAATACCAAATTAAAATTCCAAGACATTCAAGCTATCGAGACCTCTAATGGTCTGAGGAGTACGCATTGAAACCAAAGTGAACAGAAAAAAACTACAATGAGGAGTACTCATTGAAACCAAAGTGAACAGAAAAAACAACGCAGTTAAACCAGAATGCGATACGTACTTGTCATCATGGCTAACCTATGAAGCTTCATGCTACCAGTTAGAGTAGAGGAACATCTCACGTAACCATGCTTCGAACAACTCAAACCAACGCAAGAGCCCAAGCCCTAAGCTTGAGGGTCGAGCTTTCTAAAGTGCATTAATGTTGCCACCTTGGCATCCATTAACCATTTTCGAAACCCATAGTGTATAGTCCATGCCACCCTTTAACTCTTTTTTTCAAACAATGTGTCATACATAATCTCCATAAGGGTATCGATTAGATAAGGTTTAAGCCATAGTCCATGGCATATGAAATATGCCATGGAAGACTATAGGAAAAGGTGTTAAATTTATATACCAAGACTAATTAAAACCATACATCAAGACTAAAGTAGAACATGAAACAAGTTACCAAGTATTAATACCATGTGTACCATATAAAATATGTGCCTTTAAATGATAAGTGTAGTAGTAAATAAATCAATGTCATAAAGCCCATAAAAATAATGATAGTAACATGTGCATCTCAGGATAGGAAAAAATCCATCCTAGCTTAAGTATCAACTAACAACTATCATAGTCGCCACTAGATAGGATGTTAAATCTATCATCGTCCAAGCTGAGTGCTAGTGACGAAGTGGGTAGTATGCCTTGTTCAACTTCTCTATGCAGTTTCTGTCATCAAGTGCACCTACACATGACAATGAGAGAAATGCATTAGTTTATTAAGAAGTAAGTAAGTCATGAAGTGACAAGTAGAAAACAGTTACCTATGAGGTGTTACAAGGGAAACAAGCCCCTCCACTCCACCCCTTTTTCAATATCAAGTTAGGTCAAAATTGTTTATCCAACAGTAATCAAACTTATAACCAATGAGTACGTAATAGAAACAACTAACATACATATAAACGCATAACCATAGAACAAGTTAGTAATCAACATCACAACAACATAATATTTACATTAATAACCACATCTGAAAATATTAAAGCAGGACGTAATAACAACTTACGACAATATAGCACACTAAACAGCATACGACACATTTCACATTGTTATATAATGTCCAATTCATGCATGTAATGACTAGCCTAAGAAAAAAATATTATTTTCAAATTTTGGGGACATTACAAGTGGTATTAGGGCCTAGTTTCAACACTAAGAGACCAATGGGTGTACCAGACATTCGTTGCAAGGAAAATAAAGTATGATTTTAAAATTATGTTAACTAAAAAAAAAAAAATTGTTCTTAAAAATTTGCAATTGCGGGATTTTAAAATAACAGTGCAGAGCATGAACACTAAAGAAGATAACAGTCGGCAAGGGAAGTTGAATACCCCCACCCAGGAAGTACAACTGATGTGGAACTATATTCTGACATAATCACAACCATACAAAGTCTCCGAGTAGACTTGCAGAGTTTCAAATATGATAATCTGAATGAAATAAAGGAACAACAAGTAATTAATGAAGCATTACTGCAAAACATGATAGGAGGAAGCCCGCATGGAAAACCCACTCATTCCACAAACATGTTCAAGAAATAATTTTATCATAAATGAGCCAACAGCACAAGAGAATAAGGAAAAGAAGAGCATACCCCTAAACCTTCAGAAGGAGATTATCACAGTCTTTCTAGTGATGATTCTCTTTCCCCATGCAGGAAGAAACTGAGAAATTATGACAATCTTTAGGGAGAGTTCCAAAAAATAAAATCCCCAACCTATGAAGGAGAGATGAACATGGGGGGGAAATATGAAGAGTGGCAGTTGGGTTTGAGCAAATATTTTCGAGTTTGTAACTACTAACAAAATGGAGGCTCGTCTAGACATCTATAATTTAAATGAAAAAGTAGCTAGATGGTGGAGAGACTTGAAGCATACCAAGAAATACGAGTTAATATAAATAGGATGGACTCAAGTCTCACAAGATCTTTCAAGAGAAATACATGTCGAAAAGGTTCTTTGACAAAAAAGTGAAAGAGCTTCACGAGTTACGTATGGGAACCGTGACTATGGATGATTTATTAGCAGATTTTTGGATCTGTTGCATTATGTACCATATATCAAGGACGAGAAAGTAAAAATACAACATTTTTTATGATGTCTTCCTCCCAACTTTCGAGAAAGGATTTAATTTGACATGCCTAAAAATTTTGACACCACCTTACACAAATCTAGGATTTTTTATGAGCATGGACATATGAGGAAAGAGAACATTAACAGAAGCAGAGACAAGTCTAGGATCTTCTCAGATAACAGTAAACCGGGTTTTAACCTAGCACCGTATAGAAAAGAAAACAACAGTTTTCCAGCCAACAAGAGCTTCACCAAATCAGGTACAAATCCATATGTACCAGCTCCAAATGCTAACAATCCAACAGCAACTAGGGGAGCCAATGTTGCTCCGCTGCAAATTAGATGCTGGAAATTACAAGGGCCTCATTGTGCCCGAGATTGTAAGAACAAGACCAATGGGGTCTTTCACAATTTACAAGAAGAACCAACAATAGAGTACATAGTGGGAACACTGTGGACTTATGCAACCTTGGATGGATGATAGGAAGACCATCAGGATACCATGGTCGAGATAGAAGGTAATATATTGAACATTTCTATCTCAATATTAATTGACTTCAGGGCGTGTTAGAGCTATGTATCACCTAAAATTATTGATGTATGTAAACTAGCCAAAGTTAAACATTATAAACCTTGGCTGGTGCAATTAGCCATGGGTACGAAATGGAAAGTTTTAGAATTAGTTAAATATTATAAGGTAAACCTAAATGCTTTTCCTACTAAATTAAACCTGAACATCCTACCCTTAGGATCGTATGATATACTTATGGGCATGGACTGGTTGAAACAACACCATGTCATGCTCGATTGCTTTCACAAGTCCATCTTATGTACAGATAGCTAAGGCAATTGAAGATTCAAGGAATACTGAAGAAAGTTTATGTAAGGCAGATATCTACTTTACAAGCAAAGAAGTCCATTAGGAAAGGTTGTAAGCTGTTTGCAGTAAACATCTAAGACATAGAGGATGAGAGGGAACAACACATAGAGGATTTTCCAGTTCTTGTATAATTTAAGGACATATTTCCTAAGGAAATCCCAGGATTACCTCCGAAACGAAACTCAGAATATTCCATAAAATTGAAACCAAGATCAATTTTGGCTTCAAAATCCCCTTACAGCATGAGTGCACCATATTTGGTAGAACTCAAACTGCAGTTACAGGAATTAATAGAGAAAGGATGTATCCGACCAAGTGTGTCCCCTTGGGGAGCACTGATACTTTTTGTAAAGAAGAAGGATGGTATGATGCATATGTGCATCGTTTACCATCATCTTAACAAAATTAATATCAAGAACCGATACCCACTCCCTAGGATCAATGACTTGTCCAATAAAGTAGGAGGAGCCAATATCTTTTCAAATATTGACCTGTGATCTGGGTACCATCATGTACGGATTTGTTACAAGGATATTCACAAAACCGTCTTTCATACAAGGTATGGTCACTACGAGTTTGTAGTAATTCCGTTCGGATTAACCAATACACCCGTGAAATTTATGTGTATGATGAACAGGATATTCAGTAAATATATGGATAAGTTTGCATTGGTCTTTATAGACAACATCCTAGTTTACTCTAAGAGTAAAGAGGAGAACGAGGAACACCTTCGCATAGTGCTATATGTGTTATGAGAACACCAGCTCTATGCCAAGTTTAGTAAATGTGATTTTTACAAATCATAGATACAATACTTAGGTCACATCATCTTCGAGACCAAGATAACTGTGGACCCAAAAAAGATTAAATCCATAGAATATTAGCCTACCCTTACTAGTGTCATCGACATTAGATCCTCTTTTTGGATAAGCCTGATATTATCGAAAGTTCATTGAGAAATTATGGAGAATAGATTCTCCCATGACCGCTTTGCAAAAGCAGGAAAATAAGTTCTATGGACGACCAAGTGTGAGGAGAGTTTTCAAAATCTTAAGCATCTTTTGAAAACCACACCAATACTACGAATTGCGGATCCTGATGGGGATTTTGTTGTTTGCAAGTATACACGAAAGGAAGGGCTTAGAGGAGTCCTCTTGTAGAATGATTATGCGATCTATTATGAATCGTAAAAGTTAAAAGAACATGAGAAGAACTATCCCACGCATGACATTGATTTAGAATCCATCATTTGCACCATGAAGATGTGGAGGCACGACCTCATGGGAAGGAAATTCCTTCTGAATACAGACAATATGATTCTGAAGTATTTATTTGAGCAACCGGATTTGAATGCTAGGCAATCTAGATGGTTGGATTTCCTTAGAGAGTATTATTTTGAGCTAAATCATATAAAATGAAAATAGAACAAGATTGTTGATGCTTTGAGTCGACAAAATCATATGATATATGAGGTGACTGTAAATCAAACTGATTTGGATTTACATGAGAGAATTACAATGGCCAACAGAGTTGACCCTTTCTATTTAGAAATATTCAAGAAGGTCCAAGAGGACAGCTTGTTTCAAGAACAAAAAGAGTACAAGGTAGAGGAAACATGACTACTATGGTCCAAGGAGAGATTGTGCGTTCCAAAAGGAGGGGAAATTCTGTCCATTAGCCTCATGGAATTTCATTGGACACCCTAACCGGGGAAGCTGGGATATCAAAATATGACATCCACTATTAAGAGACACTTTTTCTGGCCTAAATTGAAGGTCGACATTCCATTGTTTATTGCAAAATGTCAAGAATGCTAGCTGGTCAAAGTTGAGCACCAACATCCTTCAGGATTGCTGCAGCCATTACCCATTCCGGAAAGGAAGTGGGAGGTCATTAGTATGGATTTTATCATGGCTCTACCTAAGAGTAAGAAACAAAATGATTCTATATCTGTAGTAGCTGACAAATTGTAAAAAGCAACACATTTCATTCTAGTGAAGTCGACCTAAAATGCAGTACACATTGCCAATATCTTCTTGAAGGAGATATTTAGATTGCATGGGATACCAAAAGCAATTATCTGAGATCGAGATATTAAGTTTACTGGAAACTTTTGGAGATCCTTATTCTCCGCATTAGAGACGTCGTTGAACTTCAGTACTTCTTATCATCAAAAAATAGACAGACAGATAAAAAGGGTAAACAAGATTGTCGAGGACATGCTTAGGATGTATGTCATGAACAAGCCCATTGAGTGGGAATATTACCTTCATCTTGCAGAGTTCATGTATAACAATGGATACCAGACCTCTGCCAAGATGAGTCCCTTTGAGGTACTCTATGGATAGAAGTGTAGAACACCGGTTACTTGGGATATCCCGATGGATCGACTCACGTTAGGGCCTGACATGTTAAAGGACTTAGAAAAATTGGTTACCAAGGTCTAGGTGAACCTTAAAGAAGCACAAGACCGCCATAAAATCTACATGGATAAGAAAAGAAAAGATAAATATTATCAAATAGGAGACCATGTCTACTTGAAAGTAAAAGAAAAATGAATCTCAGTGAGCTTAGGAAGGTGTGGTAAGTTAGCACCTAGATTTTGTGGACGTTTTGAGATACTGGCCAAGAGAGGGCCAATGGCATATGAACTAGCATTACGCACTCACATAATAGTCCATAATTTTTTCCATGCATCATTATTAAAGAAGTATGTTTATGATACTAAACATGTGATTGATTGGTCCTTATTAGAGGTGAAACTTGAAGAGGAGTTTTTCCCTGAACCTCTTCATATAATGGACAAAATAGAGGTGCAGTTTAGGAACCACACCATAATCTAGTTGAAAGTGCAATGGAAGCACTTCGAATTCGATAAGGATACTTCAGAGAAAGAAGTAACCATGAGAAAGGCTTACCTCACCCTATTTCATGATTTCATTGTTTGTATGTAGAACACCAGGGACGGTGTTGTTCTAAGTGGGGAAGGATGTAATCTCCTGAATTTTGACCTAACACTTATGGGCATAAAACCATTGATTATGATGTTACTTTGATGTTCAATTTTGACATATTGGGTCTATGACCCAAGTGCATATGAACACGATGATTTTTTTGATATATTGGGCATAAGCCAGTTACATATGTTTTATGTGTTTAGCATGGACCCTGAACCACATGATTGATGAGATGTTTTGTGTTGATCGAGGAGCTCTGGAGCACATGAGTATTTAAGATCTTTTGTGTTGAGAAATAATCTCTTGAGTACTTGAGTGTGTATGTTGTGTTGAGTGAGAAGCTCTAGAGCACATGAGTTTTTATGTTGTGTTGAGCGAGAAGCTCTGAAACACATGAGATATGAAAACCTTTGTGTTGAGGAGGAAGCTCTGAAGCACATGAAAATATAATTGGAAGTGTTGGGCATAAGCTGTGGAGACTTCCAATTTGATGTTGAGCATAAGCTTTGGAACATTAGGTCCTTGGCCATTGTATCCCTAGGTGTATCCTACAAGTACATCCTACCGTTAGTGTTGAGTGAGGGGCTGTGGAATTGCACTAACTTTGTAACTCCATATTTTTAATGTTGAGTATGGGCTCTAAATAAGCGCTAGGAGTTATTGAAAAGAATTAATGATGTCGAGTGAAAATGACTCGAGTAAAATATTGATCTCATCTGACTTATTTATAAGTGATTAAATGAAATCTTGAATTTATGTATCTCATCAAGTACTAAATAACTACCATGTTATATGAGGGAATCAAACATGCAAGAATGTTTAGAGTTTCCTAGCCTAGTAGACCTAACCAACTACCTGACGGCCTTAATGAAGAAAGTGTCATAAGTTTAGGGATAATGTTATATGATACCTAAAGACAAATGTTAACAAATGATATATATAAGTATATATTTTATACATGATATGTATAAAGAGCAATCATAGTAATAATATTAATAACTATAAGAAGTAAGGAAAGCCTCCATCTATTATTATTATTACTAAAAGAGAATTAAATATTAAAATACCTACAAGAGTCCAAATAGGAACTAGTTAAAAGTTCCTAAGTTAAATATTAAAAGTTCCTAAATTAAATAAAAGGGTTAAATCAAGAAATCCAATGATTCTTGATTTAACTGCACTTTTGACTGAAAAGTATGCCTATAAAGACCTAAGCCAAAGACAGACTTGGGGATCTCTTCCATAATTTTGGTGAATCATTATTTCTTCCTGTTTATTCTCAAGAGAGTTATTGGAGAATATTTTTATCTGAGAGGAAAAAGGAGAACTGATTCAGACCTAATATCTCTGTTAGGGAAGCCTTACCTTAGGAGCTCTAAGGTACTTGCATGTTGGAACCAACTTGAGGGGATAAAGAGTAAAAACAGGAACGGTTCTAGGTCATGCTTGGGTGGAGCATGGTAGTTCCCAAGTGATTCAATTATCTATATAGAGTTCATATCTGTCTGTGAATTTGTTAATGCTGGGTAATTAAGTGTGCAGGTTTTTAGCCATTGGAATAGCTTCACCATACAGGTATGAGGTTCTTGATTTTTTTCCATTCCATTATCTAGTATATTCCCTGTTAGGATATTTAAGGGTTTATGTTATATCTCGAACCCTATGTCTGCAATTTATGTCTTGTTTAGAATATTTTATGTATTATCTCTAAACAATAGGTTGGAATGTATTTATGTCTAAAATACATTCAAGGGTTTTGTTCTTCCAATTTACTTCTGCATTTTATTTCTTACCTTAAAATTTGTTTCTCCTAACGCCTAGCACCACACTAGACCAGAATCCATATGTTTATCCAAGGATTCTATTGGAAGATTACCTATTGCCAGTAGACCTATACTTAGAAGTAAAAAATTAAATAGTATACGTCCTAAACACAAACTAGGTATAAAATACATTAATTAAAGTATAGTAAATCAAACCCTGAAAAACAAACCATTATCCATTATTGAAATATAAATAGAACCATAATCAAATAACAAATTAAAATGCCAAGACAGTCAAGCTATCAAGACCTCTAATGGTATGCCAATGGTATCTAATTAAACCACCTTATAATCGCATTATTTCATATCTAAAAATAAATATTAAATCAAATCTACAGTCCACATATCGAGACCATCTAATGGTATGAAGTTATAAACCATAATCTGCGTAACTCCATCTCATTTATAATAAACCAAACCACATAATTAACATACAAACTACATCTACGAAAATCGTATGCTGTGACGAAAGTTCTAACATAGTAAATCAAACAAAATGCTATTCACATAATTATTTTATAAACATAGCATAAATAAATAGAGGTCACAGGATCAATTCCTGTAAACATTTAATTCCCAAACATAACAATATAGTAATAATCTTTAAACCATAGCGATCCAGGATCAATTCCTATTGAGTCCACTTATTTACAAGTCACCATATGGAATCCTGTAGGATTTTTTATTACTTCTATCACACGCTACGTCATTTAAACTATTAAACCACACTACTATAAATACACAGGTCGTAAAAAAATTTCACATAATCTCTACAAAGTGGTCAAAATCCCCAAATAATTTACACGTTGTAACTTCTTCTTTACATAAACAAAGTACTTAAACATTAGCGCAACCACTACAACCCTGTCAACACTATGCGAATAGCAATGGAACCCATTAAAGGGTTATATCCATAGTCATGACCCTTATACAAAGAACAACAATAACCATGAATTAAAATATAAATTCAATAATTCATTCATCCAACTACATAGTCATAGTCTAATGGTAGGAACACCATTTCCATTTACGTCATGGATCCTAAGTCCAAACAAGCAATGTGATGCATCCATATAGGAACTTAAACAAGAATTGTGAATCTACATAGAGTCAAAATAATTCCAAAAAGCAATAATCATACCTATGATTCGAACAATATGAAAATGTTGTATATAGACAACCATTACAAACACATGGAGTTTAAATACTATACATATTCCCTTCTTAAAATGAATTAGGATATTACATAGTCATGCACCCAAGGCCTTGCACCATTACAAGCAATGGTGCTAGTGTTGCCCATTAATTCTTGCACATGTTCTAGGAACTAGGAATCAAAATCATCAAAGAATAATTAACAAATACTCATGAATTGGAAATAATCGGATCAGAAATAGTTTCCTCTCTGTATATTTAATAAACAATAAAGGGTTACAATTCCAATGCTGAGCAATGGCTTAACTCCATGAATAATTTGAATACCTAAGGAGACAATTCGAATTCAATGAGTGAGTCTAGCTTAACTGACTCTTAGCCATTCAATCACACTCAGTTAACCACTTGACGAAAACCCTAATTGACTCACCAAACCCTAACTGAAGTCGGAGTGCAATAAGTGACTGAATCTCAATTGAAGGAGATCAAACACATGTCATAGCAATCCAACCATCAAGTGCTAGTGCTACATGACTCCAATGAACCCCGATGAGGTTAACTGAAGCTGAGCTGACCATCAGAAGTTGGTGGAGGTGCCTTGTTGACTCTAGTTCATTAAATAATAATAAATAATCATTAAATAATCATTAAACAATATATTTAATGACTGGAGGCGCCTTAACTGACTGGTTGAACCACCAGTTAGCAATTAGGTGCATTAATGTCACACATATCACTCCCGGAGTGCTCCAATTAGCCTCCTTGACTGTAGGATAAGGATGAGTTATCCTCCTTGACTGTAGGTAGGCGTGGGTGTGACTGGGATGATGGAAATTAATGCTCCACTGATGTCAATTAAACTTAGGATAGTGGTTTAACTAGGCCAATTTGACCAAAAGAGTGTGTATGATGGTAAATGTCTCCAACACCCCCCCTTAAGCTATACTCAGGAAGAGTTAGAAAACATAGATGCATTAAAATGATAGGGCCCTGGAAACGAAGGCCATAGGTCGCCCTGTACAATAAAGTAACTGCTTAATATAACCAAGGAAACGGGGAAAACCTCATGGGAAAAATACCCCCCCTCAAACTAAGCAGTAAATCAAGAATTGGTTCTTCTATGCAGCAACATCCTGAGACTGTGCATGTGAACCTATGAATCCAAACTAAATGAATATGTCTGGAGGAATATTTGACTTTGGAAGAATAACAATGCACTCAACTGAATCAGAAATATAAGCAGTCGCACGGTGAAAACTGGACCCATGTAGAGCAACTGAGATCATCTAAAGAGAGAGAAAAGGTTCTTGAGGATTCAAACCATGTTTGGAACACTCAAGAAACTGATATGTTGCAGCCTTGAACAGAAAACCATGAGTGGTAAAATCAGCCCCAAATCTTAGGAGCAAGTGTCCAAGCAGATGCAGAATGTCTTCCTCTTTACTTGTTCTGTGAGGAGATGAGCATGTGACCAAAGGTAGAGAATCCCTGGGACTCTGGAGAGAGAATGCTTGAGTTCCATAATCTGATATAGATTCTGAAATAGCTAATTAATCACAAAATAAAATATCATCAACCTCACAAGAGAAAACTAACACCAAATCCCCATTAGCAAAATTGAAGAAGAACTGCGGTACTTGATTTTTCACACCGGAATTGGTGAGAGCAGCTACAAGCATGATTGAAAGCTCTTGGATTTTAAAATATGAACCAAATAATATCATATCAGAATGTAAATCAGATCTAAATAAGTTCACAATAGATCCAAAACTATGAAATGAAATCAAATCCCTAGCAGCCGTTTTGTAGGAGACTTGCGGTACTTGTTTCTTCACACCGTTGATGGGAACAGCTACAAGCAGTACTGAAGGTTTATGAACCTGAAATTTTGAACCAAGAAATATCAGATCAGATCCAAATAATATCATATCATATCCAATAAGGTTCATATCAGATCCAAAATTATGGTCAACCGAGACGGTAGATGCACAGTTTTCTTCTTCTTCAAAATTATGAATTTTGGTGCATGCAATCCTGCAGGAATTTGCTGAAATATCTAGATCATGGGGAGCGAATGGATCACTCTGGTTATCTTATATTTCTTCCAAAATATCCGAGGTATCACATATTTTCACACCAGCAGCAACATTAGAGGAAGAAAAATCAAATTTCCTCTCACTTTCGGAAGCAATTACTGGTAAATTTTGCACAGAATTCAAAGGAAAATCACCGGTGAATGTTTGCATGGAAGTGTAGCAGCATTTTTATTCAATATCAGAGATTCAAATGTCTTCTTCTATTTCAGCAATATGAGAATATGAGATATCAGATATCTCATAAACTTCCGGAGCATCAGGAGAAGGAGTCACTTCATGGAGACTTTCTTCAATTCAAATTGAATGTGTAGAATATTTTGCTTCATCTTCATCTTGAAAAAATTCATCAGAGAGAGTAGAGGCCAATACTTTTGAGTAAATAACTCTTGCGGTGCTGGCTATGATCTCCAAAGTACTATTATGATACTCATTGTGCTTGCCAAAGGATCTGTCCAATATTGTCTAGAATTCCTTTGGGTATTCAGCAGAACAATATAGGTAGTACAATCTATCATCAAGGGCCAGAACTATTGTTCCAAAAGCTCTATCACAGTCATTTAGCCAGTCATTCTCATTCTCATAAGACTCTTTTCCAAGTCCAAGACACCTCATAGAGACCTCGTCTCTTCAGAGATGAAATCATCTTCAACTTCCATTCTGAATAGCTTGTGAATGGGGTGAGAAGAGGGATTGATGAGTCCATTCGAAGTTGTACCTGTTAAGACCTGCAAATCAAAACAAAAAGGGAACCATAAGGTCAGACAGCCTACACATTCTATGCTTTCATCACACCCAGCATAGTCAATCAAGCAAGCTTGATCAACAAGTTCTTTACTTGGGATATTGAGTGGTAAGCCTTGGCTTTTGGTGCAGTGCTGGATTTTTGAGCTATTGCTAAAACTTCATGGAGAAATCTATCAAAAATATTGTTCTTGAGAGATAGATCTTCGTCCCGCCGTATGCTCTGATACCATATTAATTCTTGCACATGATCTAGGAACTAGGAATCAAAATCATCAAAGAATAATTAACAAATACTCATGAATTGGAAATAATCGGATCAGAAATGGTTTCCTCTCTAGATATTTAATAAACAATAAAGGGTTACAATTCTAATGCTGAGCAATGGCTTAACTCCATGAAGAATTTGAATACCTAAGGAGACAATTTGAATTCAATGAGTGAGTCTAGCTTAACTCACTCTTAGCCATTCAATCACACTCAGTTCACCACTTGACCAAAACCCTAATTGACTCACCAAACCCTAACTAAAGTCAGAGTGCAATAAGTGATTGAATCTCAACTGAAGGAGATAAAACACATGTCATAGCAATCCAACCATCAAGTGCTAGTGCTGCATGACTCCAATGAACCCCGATGAGGTTAACTGAAGTTGAACTGACCATCAGAAGTTGGTGGAGGCACCTTGTTGACTCTAGTTCATTAAATAATAATAAATAATCATTAAATAATATATTTAATGACTAGAGGTGCCTTAACTGACTGTAACTAATTGGTTGAACCACCAGTTAGCAATTAGGTGCATTAATGTCACACAGATCACTCCCAGAGTGCTCCAGTTAGCCTCCTTGACTGTAGGAGAAGGCTGAGTTAGCCTCCTTGACTATAGGTAGGCATGGGTGTGACTGGGATGATGGAAATTAATGCTCCACTGATGTCAATTAAACTTAGGATAGTGGTTTAACTAGGCCAATTTGACCAAAAGAGTGTGTATGATGGTAAATGTCTCCAACACTGCCACCATTACCAAGAACATAACCATAATAACAATACATAGATCCTTTCAAAGAGTGACCATGCCACATTTACTACACAGAGTGTCCATTCAAAAAATCCAAATACATTAGTCTCGACCCGAAGGCACTAAACGTCAACAAAACCCCAAGTTGTTAAACACATCCATCATTCCTTACATTTCATTTTACAGAGAGTCCTTTTGTCAAAACGCAAATATGAAAACCAAAGTCAAATATTCAAACCCACGATAAGTTTTAACTCAGCCACAACAACCACACGAGAGAGGGACAAGTTTTAAACTTGTACAACATGTCTTACCCGTATTTGGTTATGGTGTTGACCCCATAGCAACCCGACCCACGATTTCTTCATACCTTGAAACCTGCAAAACAAGACAAAAGCTACGATGAGGAATACAGATTGAAAACAAACTGAACAGACTAAATAATGCAGTTAAACCAAAGTTAGATACATACCTGTAATCACAGCTAACCTACGAAGCTTCATGCCACCAGTCAGAGTAGAGGCAGAGCTTACACACCCATGCTGCGAATAACCCAAACCAACGCAAGAGCCCAATCCCTAAGATTGAGGGAAGCGCTTTCCAAAGTGCATTAATGTCACCACCCTGGCCTCCATTAACCATTTTCGAAACCCATAGTGTATAGTCCATGCCACCCTTTAACCCTTTTTTTCAAACAACGTGTAATACATAATCTCCATAAGGGTATCAATTACATAAGTTTTAAGACATAGTCCATGGAATATGAAATATGCCATGGAGGACTATAGGAAAAAGTGTTAAATTTATGCACCAATACTAATCAAAACCATACATCAAGACTAAACTAAAACATGAATGAACTTACCAAGTATTAATACCATGTGTACCATATAAAATATGTGCCTTTAAACGATAAGTGCAACAGTAAATAAAGAATTGTCGTAAAGCCCATAAAAATAATAATAGTAACCCGTGCAGCTCAGGCTAGTAAAACATCCATCCTGGCGTAAGTATAAACTAAAAACCATCATAGTTTCCACTAGATAGGACAATAAATCTGTCATCATTCAAACCGAGTGCTAGTGACGAAGCGGGCAGTATGCCTTGTTCATCTTCTCTAAGCAGTTTTTGTCATCAAGTGCACCTGCACAGAACAAGGAAAGAATGCATTAGTTCAATATGAACTAAGTAAGCCCTGAAGTGACAAGTAGAAAACAATTACCTCTCATTTGTTACAAGGGAAACAATTCCCGCCACTCCACCCCTTTTTTAATAACAAGTTAAGTCAGAATTGATGACCCAATAGTAATCAAACTTATAACCAATGAGTACGTAATCGAAACAACTAACATACATATAAATGTGTTACCATAGAACAATATAGTAATCAACATCACTAAAACATAAGTGTTACATTAATAAACACATCTGGAAATATGAAAGTAGGACGAAAGAATAGCTTACGACAATACAAAACAGTTAAACAAAGTACGACACATTCCATATAGTTACATAATGTCCATCTCAGGGAGTAAATGACTAGCCTAATAATTTTTTTATTTTTATTTTCAAATTTTTGGGACATTACAGAATCTCTATATGCTTCGACTTGTCCTAAAATACAGGATTCACTGACATCTATACACATCTCTCTTTATCACAATGAATCATGATTGGCTCTGGAATATGGACAAACCATCTTGCAATCAGTTTACGAAGAAAATCTACTTCTCGGTTTGCTGAGCTAGCAACCATATACTCGGCATCAATCGTACTGAAAGCTATTGAGTTCTTTTTCCTACTACACTAGGAGATTACTATAGTACCAAAACTAAAAAAACATCCTAAAGTACTCTTCCTATATGCAGTGTATCCATCCCAATCTGAGTCTATAAACCCTTGCAACTTCAGTTGACATTCTGAATCATATGATAGACCATATCCCACAATGGGGTGTAAGTATTTGAGAACATGTTTTTGCAGCAATCCAATGAACCTTCCTTAGTTCATATATGAACTAACTGAGAGCATTAAAAAAAACATATATCTGGTCTAGAATTCGTCAAATACATCAAGGACCCAATCAGTTAGTGGTACATAGTGGGATCAATCAAATTTGAATATGAATCAGAATCCCTCAGATTCTTCAAATTTGCATCCATCGGAGTAGCTATGGACTTGCAGTCCAACATTCCAAATCTCTTTAGTATATCTATGGTGTATTTTCCTTAACTTATGAAAATATCCTTCTGCCTCTACCATACTTCTAATCCCAAGAAGTAATGCATCCATCCAAGATCCTTCATTTTGAACTTTGAGGAAAGTTTCTTCTTACACCAAACGATAAGTATTTTTTTTTTCATTTCCAGGTCATATAGTAGTAAAAGTTGGTGGCTCACCATTCACAACCTTGTGGTAAAGGTTGAGGTGTGCATCACACTTGGTGAATTTGATACTCACCAGGAATCCATCTATTTGTTCATAAGGATGGGGTGCCTACTTGAGTCCATATAAATATTTTTTCATATTTCATACATGAGACTCCTTTTAATGGATGAGAAACCCTTTTGGTTGTTCAATATATACTTCTTCCTTAATAATACCATTGGGAAATATTGTATTCACAACCATTTGGTGCAGATTACATCCCATAGCTAAAGAAATAGAAATTATCCATGTTATGGAAGTATATTGAGCCATATGAGAAAATGTCTCATCATAATCGACACCCTCTTTCTAAGAAAATCATATGGAAGTAGATCTAGCCTTGTATTTTTCAATGATTTTATCTGCTCCATGTGGAGTTTCATGCCCTTCTGCATTCTACAAAACCTGTTGTTTCCATATAGGCATTTTCTGGCTTACTACAATATCTATGGGAGCATTATCTAGCTCAATTGGATTAATGCAACCGATCAATTCATTCCTTTCTTCATACTCGCTCTAAATTTCTGGAGGGGTAGATGATCTCATTTCTTCATCGTCGTCGATCTCCATATCAGATCCTCTTCCTTTTCGGATAACCATTTCTTCTTCAAAGGTTACATCCTCACTGACTTCAATATTCCTTCATATTGGGATGTGTATTATGTAATCCTTTGAATACTTGCGGTATCTCATGAATGTTCCCTTCCTTCTTGATAGTTCTAACTTGGCCACATGAATGTAGACTGGAAGGATGGGAAGTAAGTATCCATCCTGGTGACAACCAGGTTTATCAAGGATGAATCACGATGGAAGTGTCTCTAGGTTTATATCATATGTAATATACCATAATACTTATCTTTGATGGATTACTCCATATGTTTCTTAGAATTCAGTTCAGTAACTCTTGTTAAAGTAGCAGATAGACCAATATTCATAGAATCCTTCCGCTTGTGATCACCAAATATCTTCATGGAATCATTTTGGGTTTGAGAGTCATAATTCATGCTTCTAGAGCATTTTTGCTTATGTTCCATTAGTATGTTAATGGGAACACTTGTCCTTGTAGATCATGGCATTCCCTATAAGTCAAATACCGCCAGATGGTTAATCAATGTATTAAAAAATATTGTAGGCAACTTTTAGTCAATTCTTCAATGCAACAAACATAATGCAATTATTTTAATTTTTATGGTCTCCATTATAGTATACCGTTAAGAGTGTGTACTACTCCAAGTATGTTATAAAGGAGTTGTCATCCCAGATGGCTTGTGCAACATGAAAGGCTATTTAAACAATCATGTGTATACTAAATACTACATAAGCCTGCTTTTAATAAACGAATCACATGCTCAATTAATACTTCAATCTAAAAATGTAGTTCCACATGAAACATATTCAAAAGTAACCAAATATAATCTACCAAAGCATGCAAGATCAAATACATATCTTTTGGTTGTTTTCTTGAAAATATTCCACAATTGTTGATCTTCGTATGTTTGCTGAAAGATCATCATAGTTTGGATCTTCATATCATTCCTTTTATAATAATAAATATGAATGATCATAGTTCATTTCCTTCTAGTGAGGAGTGTCTTCGTCAACATCAGCAGTTGAATCTTCATGCTTCCTTTTATTTGAAATTCGACAATTACTGGCATAATGACCACATGCCTTGCACTTGTAGCATTGTATTTTAGATAAATCCCTCTTTTATTTCTTCTTCTCTGGGGGTTGAATTAATCTCCTACCTTGGTGCTTGTGATTGTAAAACTTCCTTCCCCTTCCTTTTTCTTTCTTTGATCCAAGTTGTGCCCAGGTGTACGTTGGGGACAACAGCTGACTAAATGAGTTGAGATATTTTATAGTGGAAGCATATAAAAGAACCAACAAATCAAGAAATACGCTTAGGTATACAGAAAGTATACGAACAAAAAAAATGTAAGAATTCAAACCAATTTATTACTTCTTCTCCATGAAAGATGGAGGAATTAGAATTGTTGTATATTACATTAGTGTGCATGCTTATATAGGATACTAAGATGATTTGGTGAATACTTATTACATTCAATTACAAATAAGTTATAACCATTCAGAAGTTCAACCATCGAGATGAACCTGTCGAGGCAAACCTATTGAGGAGACCTTGTGAAGGAAAATATATTGAGGCGGACCTGTCGAGGAAGGAGAAGCAGTAAAATTCCTAGACTTTTTTGAAGCTTGGAAACCTGCCAATTTCTGGTTGTATCATTTATCCTTCCTTAATAAATAGTGGTATCCATTTTGTATTCATTCAGGTGAGGAAACGTGTTGGCTACTTCATTAGAAGAGTACCATTTTCCTTGCACTAGAAGCTGTCCATCTTTAGCCACTTGAAACAAGGGAATGGATTTTGTCCTTGTATGGCATATGCATTGTACCACAATGGTGTTGCAAAGAATAGGTTCCTGAACATATCGATGGATGTATTCGGGTTCTATTGTCTACAAGTTGTTATGTTCCAAAAATGGTTCATGGTATGGTCGAACTAGATCTACATTTAAAAATGGATGTAAGCCGAGGAATGCAAGAATTTTGAGATGAAAATCATTCTCTCCAATCTATTTAATGATACTGTATGGAACATATTGCAAAGGTTTCATCATCTTGTATGGACCAGTGAAGTACTCCTTCTTTATATGTAACCAGAATTGATCCCCAATTTTGAATGAATGAGGTATATGGTGCTTGTCATTTCGGGCCTTAACTTTTGCATTATCTTGTTGCAACATCTACTGGGATTGCTTCTGAATGTTCTATATTTGATCTCTGAACTTCAATTCTTTCTCCACTTCTCATCCTTCAAATTCGATGTCATTCGACTATCTCAAGGACCTAATTAAGTTGATAGGCACTGAGGGTTGAAATCTGTAATAGATCTCAAATGGATGCTTTCCCATAGAGTTGTGTTGATCATAATTGTAGTTTTGTTGTATGCATGAAAGGTTGTTATCCCATGTTCAGCAATTATTGTCATTATACATGTGAAGAAATTGTACAACCAAGTGATTTATAAATTCCATTTGTCCATCTGTCTACGGATGGAAGGTTGTCGACAAAGAAAGTATCATGTCAAGCTGTTCCCAGAGAGCTTTCCAAAAGGTGCTGACAAATATAGCATCTCTGTCAAAAATAATGGTCGTTGGGAGGGCCTAATGTTTCGACACATGTTCAAAGAACAAATGATCAATTTTTTGTGTTGTCGTAGTATTCTTGAATGTTATGAGTATAGCCATCTTGGAAAATATGTCGAATGCTACTAATATCGCATCATGTTGATGTTTGGTAGTAGGACATCCTATCAAGTAGTTTATAGAAATAGATTCCCATGGTCAACTAGGAACTAGAAGGGGTTTGTACATTCCTTTTCGTCAATTCAGTGGTTTAGCAATGGCACAAACCACACATGATCAAATATGCTTGTGGATGTCAAATTTATGTGAAGGCCACTAAAAATAATTTTGGAGGATAACAAGTGTTTTTGCAACTCCAAAATGTCCTGTAGTCTTGCTATAATTCACATCCAAAATGAGCTTTTTTCGGTGCTCACTGGCCAGTACACAAAGTTTTCCAAGGTTGTATAGAAAGGTGTGTTCGGGAAGTATTTGGTAGAAGACAACATGTCAGTCTGAAGCTGTCGATATATTAGAGAGAAATCAAAGTCTACTAAATACAATTGTGACCAAGTAGTGGTGTCATAACCCTACATACTCATCACTGTAGAAAGTAGAGTAATGGGTGCTCTTCTTAGACAATCGACTGGGGCATTGGCTTTTCCTTTCTGATACTTGATTACCAACTAAAATTGTTGCAGTTAATTAATTCATTTGATTTTTCGAGCTATCTGTAGTTTCAACTAGGACAGAGAAAACTATAAAGGTTTATGGCAAGTGAGTATGATCGTTTCCTTTCTAAGAATGTGGTGTCTCCATTGCTTAAGATCTTGTACAATGGCATCTAGTTATTTTTCATACGTCAGGTACCTTCTAACTATGCCACTGAAAGTCTCATAATGAAATGCGACTCGGTGACCTGACTGAGTGATCACTATGTTGAGGGAATAGTCCAATGCATCCATCTCAATCTCAAAGGGCTCATGAAAAGCAAGTAACATAAGTTTTGGTGGAGTAGAAAGCTTGTTTTTTGAGTTTTTCAAATGCTTGTTACCGGTGTCCATTTCAAGAAAGTTTTCGCATTTCCTTCCATCAACATATTCAAAGGACATGTGATGTGGTTGAATCCAAGTATGAATCATTGATAGAAATTCATTCACCAAACCAAGAAAAATTCTTAGTACATGAATGTTTTGAGGAATGGGCCAATCTTTCAGGATCTGTACTTTTTCCGAGTTGACATGAATTCCTGCAGAGTCAATTACATACCCCAAACATTTGATGCTAGTCATCATAAATGAGGATTTGTCCATGTTCAAATACGGTCAATGTTGCTGGAGAGTGTCGAAGTTGTTTGACATGCTCTTCTGATGATCGAATGAAAATCAAGATATAGTTGAGATAGAAAATGACACATTTACCGATGAAAGGTTGTAGAAGGTCATCCATATATCTCATGAAGGTTGTATTTGCATTGGTTAATACAAAAGGCATGATTAACAATTCAAAAAATTAGTCCTTGGTTTTTTAAGTCATTTTCCATACATCAGTGGACTCGATTGGAATCTGGTAGTATCCCGAATTGAGGTCGATTTTTGTAAAGAACTTACGACCTTTCATATTGTCGATGAGTTCATCAATCCATGGAAGAGGGAATATGTTCTTCACTGAAATTTGTTTGAGAACCTAATAATCGATGCACATGTGGCAAGTCCCCTCTTTTTTTGGAACTAAGATGATTGGACTTCCACAAGGAGAGGAGCTGGGATGGATATGACCCTTGTCGATCAAATCCTCGATTTTCCTGTGAATCTCTTCATTTTCGAGAATGGATATTCTATAAACATATGCATTAGGTAGTGAAGAACCAGGAACAATTTTAATGGAGTGTTTTACCTAACAAAGTAGAGGTACTCCACAAGGTGATTGAAATATGTTCTGGTATTCTTCAAGAATGTTTTTGATCTGTTGTTTTTATCAGGAGTTGCATTGATCGGTGAGTTGACTCGTTGCTTCCATCTTCCTGGAATGTTGAGGTTTTATAATGATTAATGCGAAATTTTAAGCATGATCGAATAATGTTCATTAATTGTTTGGAAGATATCATAGCAACCGTTTATGTGGGTTGTCTCTTTGGTATGCCTTACCATTGATTCCATATTCTGATAGTCACCTTCTGAGGTCATGACTGATATGCACCGCGCCAATGCCATTGGTAGGGTTTACCAAATAAGGCATCAACTACGGAAAGAGGTGCCACGTCACATAGTAATTTATCTTCAAAAGGATTAATAAAGTAGGTGATTTTTCATTGTCATGTGATCCTTAGTTCCTGCCCATACTTCATCCAACTGATATTGTAAGGCTGAGGATGTGGAGTGCTGACAAGACCTAATTTCTTCACAAGATATTCATAAACTAAGTTCTTATGGATACCATTATCCACAATCAAATGGAATGGATTTTTCTAAACCCATATCGTTTTATGGAACATGCATTCTCATTCCTCCTCATTGACCATAGTTCAGGTTGTCGCAGTGGTTGAGGTAGAACCCAAAAGGGTAGATGTCTCTGGATCATAATCCATTAGGGTTTTGTTATACAAGTTGGATGTCGACAATTTTGCCAAAAATTTCTTCTAAGATTTGCATTCTGACGTATCATTTCATGTTGAACTGTGATAATCACACCATTTCCTGGTAGTAGCTTGCTTGATGTGATCCCTCTTGTCTCTCTGAAATTTCTTCTTTGGATGATCGGGCTTTGGCGGAGTCATCTGAGAAGCATTCTTGAACTTGTCGGATGTTCAACCTGTTGGCTTGTTCATGAATCATAATTTTCCTTTTTGTTTAGAATCAAGCTTTTTGGCATAATGAAATGCATCTACAAGCGTAATGAAATTCATAAACTCCATCTCTTGCTGAAAGTATGGGGATAAACCGCTGACTTACTTAAGGAAAAGCAATTTCTCTTTCTTGGACGCCAAGTATAGCAATGAGTCGATAGAAATTGTTAGTGTAATTTTGTACAGACTGGTCTTTCCATTGCCTTAGTGGCTACCACTTCTTATACTATTGCTCAATATACTTGGGCAGGTAGAAATCCTTTTGGATGTATTCGACAATTTTTTCTGATGTGTCGATGGGTTCCTCTTATTTTTCTATATTTATCGATAGATTCTCCCACTAGAAGTGTATAGAGATCAAAATTTTTATGGATGCAATGGTGATATTTTCTTTTTCAGCGAGCTGATTTACTGAGTAGTAATATTCCAATTGCTACACCCAATTGTCGACGGATTCTGCGTCAATCTAAACTTCAAGATTTAGTATATCTATATTCATTTGCACTTTGAAGGGGATGATTTTATCGGAATGACGCCACGTCGAGGATTCCCCAGAGTTCGAAGTGACTCACATGAGAATATTGTTGAACTGGGAGAACATTTCGGTTCACTGGTGAGCCAATGCTTTTTCTATGAATCACTTTGTCTCGTTAGTTGCATGTCTATTGTTTGCTTCTTCAGACATATTTTCGAAAGTTGAAGGAAGTGTCTTCTTGTGTTGTTTAATTTGTGAGTGTTTTTCAACAGGATTAAGTTAAATAACTTTGATGGAAATGCTTATGTAACTTAATCTCTAAACAAGATCTTGCTTGATACCAATGATCCAATCCTTTCTCAAGTGCAAGATTGGAATGACAGTCAAATTAATGAATTTATCTTTGTTACGATGGAATCATATAAAAAGAAGAGACAAAGAAGGAAATACACTTAGTTCAACATAAAGTATAAGAATCGAAAAAATGCAAGAATTTGAACCAATTTATTACTTCTTCTCCATGAAATATGGAGGAATTAGAATTGTTGTATATTATATTAGTGTACATGCTTATAAAGGATGCTGAGATGCTTAGGTGACTACCCGTTACGTTCAGTTACAAAGAAGTTATAATGGTTCAAAAGTTCAACCGTTATGGCACACCTATATATATGAACCTGTCTTGGATAAATTTTCAAGAACAATCTATCGAGGTGGACCTATAGAGGGGAACCTATTGAGATGGACATGTTGAGGCGGGCGAATTAGTGGAAGTGTTCTACTTTGTCGAAGATTGAAAACCTACCAACTTCTGGTTGGATCATTCTTGGCATGAGATACAAACGCTTGATTCTCCTCAAAGTTGAGTGCCATTAATTATTTGATGTGCTGCTATTCTCGTCTCTTCCTGACTATATTCTACCCATAGCTTATCAAATTTGGGAAAATTGGTTAGACCACTTATGGCTTGGATGAAGGAATCCTAGTATGGTGTGAGACCATTTAAGGTGGTCATGACAAGATCATTTTCTTCAATATTGTCTCCACTGCAATTTAGCTTGTCCCGGAGCTCAGTGATCCTCATGAAATATGAGGTAATATTTTCGGACTTCCACATCTTCATATTTGACAGTTTATTCCTTAGTGATTCTATTATTCTCAAATAGTTTCTTCAAGGTCTTGAACATATTCCTAGTTGTCGTCTTTTCTTAGATTTGAGGAACCAAGTGGTCTCTAACTGAGCCCACCAAAATCCTTGTTGCTTTGGCATCGCTTTTCCTCCAGCGAGGTTTGTCTTCTTCAACTTCTGGTTCTAGAACCTTTTCCTTTACAAGATATAATATATAATTTTAATCTAGTAGAATAATAACCCTATACTTCCAAGATATAGATTTGGAAGTCCCTTCTTAACGATCTTCAACTTTAATTTTTGACCTAGCCTCTCCTAGGGTTTCAAATCGAGATATGCAATAAAGATGATTAGTATGAAAGGGGATTTGGAAAAATGACTCCACATGTGAATGCACCCTATAAAGGAGAGTTAATAAGAGGTATATTCAAGCCAAAACTATCGACAAAATAGGTAAAAAACTGAAACCCTAATTTTTGGTGCGACTCTAGAATTAGGTCAAAAATTGAAAATTCTCAGAATTAAGTTCTTCCTTCACCAAAAGATGCACCCTCCTTAGAGAGAAATTCCCAAGGCTCTTTTTCTTCAAAAAGGTTAAGTAAATTCTTTGAAATATGAAACCCTAGTTCTGGCAGGGTTCCAACCAAGATTGACAATGGATTCTTCTAGTACTACTCTGACACCATGTTAGGTTTTCACAAGATTATACGAGTATAGCTTAATTTCATTTACCAATAGGATCACTAGAATAAAGACAAAGCATAAAAAAATAAAAAATAAAAATTTATCCTCGGAAAGCCATTTGGGAGAAAACCCAACAACCTTCGTATAGAGATAATACTTATGAGAAAAATGTACAAAGAAGAGAGAGAAAAGATGGAAGTACTTTCTAGAGATAGAAACCCCAAAAACATTCTTCTCCTTTAGCAGGTGCAAAATTCTCTCACCTAGTGATGTGAATTTCACTTGAGTGAATGTGTGTTATAATGAGGAGGGTTGTCTCCTATTTGTATTGTTTTTCCAAGTGGAAAATTCACTGGGCCCAACTTCTCTTGTGGGGGCAAAATATATTTAATAATTTATTTTTCTTTCTTTCTTTTGCTTTCTTTTCACCCCAAGGTTTACATTGTTCTTTCTAGGGTTTACATGATTGATTACAAAAATTTCAACTCCCTTAGGAGGTACGATAAAAATATAATGATATTTTCCGAAGTTGCAGAAAATCCAAAATCTTTCACATAGGCCGAAAAGGAAACTCTCTTTTATACATTAATTTTTCTTGAAAAAAAAAAAAATCAATGTAGATACAAATTATCCTCAAGTGGTTTCAACAATTGATAATAACTAGGACCTTGAAGCCAACTCATATCTAATTTTGATATCTTTGTCGACTTCCCTTGAATTTAGGATTACTTTGAATGTCAAAATCAAATTTGGAGATGTGGGTTATAACAACCTTCCCAAAATGCATCCCAAATGACATTTAATGGTGTTTGACTTCTATAATATATTTGATGCATGTATCTTCAAGCATTATATAAAATCAATCCAATCATATCCACCACTGATTTGTCCTCTTTATCTTCAATTAATTTAAAATGATACTTTGAGATAGAAATAAATTGTAGGTACCCAAATTCATTTGGAACATATAATAAAGGTAGAATAATGGAATGATACAAAATCCATCATCCATAATGAAAACCATAATTCTTCTTTGAATACATTATGGTTGGTGGCGGTCAACTCACACATCTCCAAGACATGGGTATAAAGTAATTCTCAAATTGAGTAATTATTCAAAAGTAATGGTTAATCCCTTTGTTAAAATATGAATTTCTTATTAATGAGTCGTCTCTTTAAGAAAACGCATAAGAAAACACATGAATGCAAAAATTCATTCCCTATAGAAAATGTACTTGATCCTACAACTACATTTGGATGTGAATCCTGCCATATTTTTTGATAATTAAGGTGGAAATTACACATCTTGTCCAAAATTCCCTTCTATTTTTGAATTTAACCTTGATAGATGTCGAAATTGATTCATGTATATGTCAGTAAAGCATAAATGTAACAAGTGTTAAAATTATTTATTCATTGTGATTCGTTTGAATTCAATTGTTATACTACTTCCATTCTAAGAAATGATGGTTAATTTGATTTAATGAGGGTTAGTTGGTTGGTTGTGACAAGAGACCAATGTTGACTAGTAGATAGCATATGACAACATAGAACAATATCAATTACAAGATTATGGGTGAGTGGGTTACTAGATAAATATTCATGAATGTTTTTCCACCATGATTATTGGTGATTTACCATTGTAAATAAGGTGAACACTAGTCAACTATGGATTTTTTTTATGAACTATGAACAATAATGGCTAGCGATGGTCAATAACGGTTAACAATTTCTAATATGATCAATGATAACTAAGGCTAACAAGGTTATGAGGCTTATGAATTATATGATCATTCAGACACACTTTAAATGGATTTCGGGATAATATGGTAGGGAAATGGTGGCTCGATGAGATATGGGTCAGCCTATAAATGCATTACTTAATATTCTCAAGCAATATTAAATATGGTTTAGGTCTTCAATATTGTCATATCAAATCAATTTTGGTTAAAATTTATTTATATGGTCAATTATGGTTGAGGGTTCGTCAGTTACTTAGATGATGATTACGACGACAATGGAAACCACCTCCATGATGATGATGACGATAATGATGATGAAAATGATGACCATATCTATGATGATGAGGGTGGACATGATGATAATGAAAATGATGATGGTATAGTTATTAACATCATAACCGTCATCATGATCATCTTAATAATGTCTATTGTAACTTACATCATAATGATCATCATCATTTACATCGTCAAGGAAAGATTAATTTGATTTTGTTATTAAAATATATATATTGTGTGTGTGTGTGTGTGTGTGTGTACATACACACACGTACGCATGTGCACGCACAAAAATAAATATAATATGCATAAAAATAGATATATTATAAAATTTAAAATAAACAAAAATTATAATTTTATCTTACCTCAACCACTACCATATTACCCACACTCCCCTTTGTCCCTTTCCTCATGAATGGAGTAGACTAGAGTGACCGATCGATTACTCAAATTACAAGTAGTGAGACCCATGCATAGCATACGAGAGAATCCAATGCATTACTAACTGATTTCAAAGTGAGCAAGAAGGAATAGATGCCAAAGGGAACAAGAATAAAGAAGCACAGATCATGTGAGAGACTAGGGAGAGTCACCATCCCTCCAAAATAAGTAATTTAACTACCTCTTATTGACCTCAATCCTTTTTTGCAATGAACTACTAAAAATTTGATTCCTTTATTTCTGTCAATTTTCATAGGGATTCATATATTTTATGTCATTTTTGAATTAGGAATTGATACCCACTTACAAATTGACCTCTTAATTAGTGCAATGAGCTTGTAGCAATAGCCTTCAAATGGGTTTCACTGCTAAGGTTATATAGTAATGAAAATGGTTGTCAAAATAATCTAAATGAGTAATGGAAGAAATTCATCCATTTATAAAAAAACTAAGAAAAAAATATCCATTCCACATTTGGTTTACTATATGTGGTGTGCTAAGAACCAAAATCTACCATGAATAATTAAGGATCTACAAACGTAGAAGAAAATACTTGTATTTCCTTGCATACTAACGTGTTGGAGGGTTGGAATGGAGATTTATAAGATCAAGCATATCAAAATGGAATAAATCTTGATATCTCAAACAATGGTGAGGAGATAGGTAACATGAAAAGATTTAAATTTCCTTGATGACTTGTATTCTAGGATTGAAATACCCACTTAATTTCAACATATGTTACACATATCCATTTTAGCAAGTGAAGAAGATGGATCTGGATGATGAATATATACAAAAGAGATATTCTATGGCCCTATAGTCTACTTCAATTTTTATTCCAAATTTTTTGGTTTCCCAGCATTTCTTCAACACATGGGGGCATGTAGCATTTCTTTTCCCTAACGATATCGATTGGCTTGTTCCTACTATAACTAGACTATTACTCTCAAACTAAAGTCTTCCCATTACTATCAAATGACCCTAAGAGTAACTAGATATGCTATTGATTGAACTTGGTGAGAGCTTCGATCTATGGTACCATTCCTTTAAAGTAAAGTGTGTCAACTTTTTATAAATTGTTCGAAATGAAGACTTTTAACATTCTTCAAGACAATCTATGTATCATTATTTTGTAGGTTTGGCTTCTCTAGTTTATAAACAAGATTTAGGTAGATTATATATTTAAATTTTTTGTAATATTATGGCATACTCACTCCAGATCACAAATGAAGGATAGGGGATCTAGGAGACATGCAAGAAAGTTGGATGGTTAAATTTTGTAGGACATACAACCAAGACTATGACATGAAACCATAGTTTTGGAAATGTCACAAGAGAGCAGCATTATATGAAGGTCCAAAACCAAAAAGCTTGATGGTAATACTTTCCAAGAAGAAGAGCCCCTTTATATAAATTTCCAAACCATAAATAGATCACTTGGAGAAACAAACAATCTTGGGAATTTATCCTCCCTCAAAATGAAAAATAAATCTTTGACAACCAAAAATTCATCCTATAATTTGGAAACATAGCATGAACAATGTTAGTCTATAGCTATAGTCTGCATGGGTGTGGCTCATTGGTGGTTCTGTTGTTATGAAGTCAGTTGTTGTAAATTCGAGGTCACAAGATCAATCCCACCCGGGTTTACCTATGTCCCATGTCTTGCGGCGGGTGTGGGGCACCTAGGGTTATAGTGGTAGCGGGAATGGATCTCTAGACCTCGTGTCATGCAAATACCAGCCCGACCCCAGTTGTCGATTCCCCTAGTTTAAAAAAAATGTTAGTCTATAGCTATAGATCTTACTGTAATGTATAACACTGAATAACAAACATAAAATATTATTTATTAATTGAGTAAGAATAAGGATTGTTCCCATATATGGAAACATAATCTATAACATGGACAACTTAACCCTCCCTAAGAAAACTTATAGTTGCCTAAATTTCTAACTTATAATAACAACTTACCATTGTTAGAAAAATTGGAACTCATTTAGATCAGAAGGGTGTGGATTCAACTAAGAGAAACTGAATCTTGTTGGTATGCACCCTCATGTGAAAGCATTACACCCAAGTTTTAGACTCGTCAATCCTATTAATACAAATATTACAGAAGGATAAGGCACATATTGATCCATTTATTAGATATGATCATTCTGGTAAGGAAAATAACCAAAATAAATTATCGTAAGAAGATCTAACAAATGGACAGGATATAAGATTTTGAAATATATCATTTTTTAAGGGATGCACACTCACCTTTAGATTTTGAGGACCTCATTCAATGGATAACTACACCCATATTACAACTTCTATTAGTTTATAAACTACAAGTATTTGTGCATGATATTGTAAACATATACAATGGTGACCCTTCTAGTGTCTCTAGCATGATCGATTTAGCTTCGGGGTGACCCGTTGAACGAAATAGGAATGGTTTGAGGTATATGGCTCGGTTGAACATGACAGTTCTCTTCGGAAAACAAAAATGACTCATAAGTACTTCTACATTACTTCTAATTTATGATTTAGATACAAAAGTGATTTATCTTAAGTGTCTCTTTTATATGTTCAAGTATGTCAAATTTTGACATAATGTATCTCTTTATTAGTACATATAAATTATGGATTATTACTAATCGAGTTTTAACATGATTTTTGTATAGATCTGTTCATGTATTTCAAGCCTTTATAGGATGAAATATTTATTTCTATACTCATTATCATTATGTAGCTAGAATATTCTATGTTCTTTTGATTCGGATTTTATATATTTTGGAATTGTATTTATTTTTCCAATTTATATATGAGATGATAAAATCATTAAAAAAAACTAATTTATAACCAATATCATATATTATTTCTGTCCTAGAGAGAAATCTCCCCATAAGACCTACTAGTAGAGAATCCCAATCTAGAATCCGGTTACCAAGTCTCTGAAACTTAGATAAATTAACCAATAACATAAATAACATAATATTTATAATATATATAAAAATGCATCCAAAAAAATGATAATGAAAACAACATGAGATCAACGAATAAACTAAATCTTATTCATATAACTATAAAACATAACAAAGAATTGTTTTAAATAATCACATAATATATGCGCAAAATAAAACTCCAAATCAATGAATAAGTTGTAGACTCAGGCTTAAGCGTTAACAAAACCAAAACCATTGAGGGAGCATTTAATCCCTTGGTAAAAAGCCAACACACATAGTATATTTGTTTTAAGACATGTCTTTGATAAAATTAATCAAATTAACAAGATAGTTGTAGGTTACAAACATAAGTTGGGAAATCACTCATGATTCCACAACTATGATCCACAACTATGGGATAAATGCTGGAAACTCCATAATTGTATATTATTTATGAGTCTGTAGTTTCAACACAGGCCTGACATAATTTCCACATAAAACAAAATAATATAATGAGTCATTCAATGCTAGTAAAGAGTTTCCTTTCACTAAGTTTAATTCATACGGAAAAACACGTTATACATATCGTCCAATCAAACCAATGCTTAATCAATTTTTTGGAATCCACCTCGGTGTCCATATTATTGTAAAAAACAAGATCCAACTTAAAATAGGGTCATGCTTTCAACGTTTATGATTATTTGGTTCAAGGATCAAATCTCGTAGATAAAGCAATGTCTACTTGTTGAGGCCTAGAAAATCGCAGGAAACAACAGCAAGGGATTCTCCCTAGTAAACGTTCCCAACTAGCCCGTTACTGTTTTGTATGGGGAATCCATCCGGTTTACGGTCTAGCTACCATAGGTCAAGTAACAAAATAAAAAGGTTTTACCAGTTGTGGCCCGGTCCACCGTGTATGTTTTAGTTTTTTATATTTAAGTATGAGATGCAAGTGCCTATATAAGAATGTAGATTGATAGAGAATACGAGGAGCGGTCACAATGTGATGCATAGGTTCTTACCTCTTGTCTTAAACTCTCTCGCATATAAATCACACACAGCAAGAAAACTAAAACTAACTATCTAACCTATCCCTAGGGAGCAAGATTATCATTCATTAATGAGTAATGTATTTTGTACATGCATTATGAAAAATCACAAATAGCTGATACTTCTTTCAAAACACATGAACATTTAAATATATTTGAACAACCAGATAGCCAATTGTTTATGAACAACATTCATTACTCATAGTGGAAAATTCATAGAATAAACTAGAGAGCATTCATACAAGAACATAGGTTCAAAGAGTTAGAACGATCTCACAGTTCATGGACACAAAACTGAGAATGAAATAGTTCACATTCAGCAAATACATGGCACAACATTTGAAAAGTTCCACAAATATTTCTCCAACAGGAAACTTGTAATTTCTTTATGCAAAAGGAAATAGTTCTTCTTACATCAGATTCTCACAAATCTTGTCTGGGAAAAAGCCTTTATTCCCTATAATTCTCCTATATTTATTCAAACAATAAAACCTTTGCGTTTCCCCCCTGGGTGACCTTTGGGCTCCCCCAACCGTTTAATCTCACAATTTTGTCCTTTGTGAGTGCTCATGATTCATACAATACGTTACATTTTAGATTAAGATTTACAAGCACTTTGTAAAAAGTGACCGGCTTGGTAACTGATGAGCCATTTCCAATCCTGGGCCTCTACTGCTATCAATTCTATTCAATAACCTGTTGATCTCAACCTTTCACTATCTTCCTATGTGAGAACATCTCTGCTTCTGAATTTTATTTTAGAGACGTCTTCTTCATAGCAGCAATCATCAAACTGGATCTGAAAAATCTTCTAATTCTGTCTACAGTTAAATGAAAAACTCATCATTAATATGGACAGCATTCAAGAAAACGTAAACCACACTATTAATGAGACTAAGCATCAAACATGTGACCCTGCGCTGTGTTCTCATCACAAAAAACCCCAAACAAGAATCAGAAAACACTGTCTCCCAAAAAATAGGGTGAAAACACACACAGAACAGGCAGGAAAACTCTCACCGGCAGGAAAAACCACTAAAGCATTGGCAGGAATAGTCTTATTCACAGCCGCAATGGTGGGCTACAGAAAGACAACGAGTTCCGTGAGACTACAAAGTCTATCGGTAACGAAAAGACTAAATACTATAACATCGGGCGAAAAAATCTCCTCATCGACGAACGGAATGACATAAACATTGAGTGATTAGTTCACTAAAACACCGCAACGGCAGAAACCGCATTGGCTAAGGGTTCCGTAGTCAACATAAAACATCAGCGGATGGAAACTCTATAATTCGGATGGTTAGTCCGCTCCGGAGCCACAATGGTGCAAAGCAATCAGATTACAGCTTTTGATCAAAGTCATAAAACTTTCAGATAGTGAAAAGAAAAACAATAAAACATGAAATCGGCGTGGGTAAACCTTAATCCATCAGAACGTTTATTATTGATCCTTTGAAACAGTGGTTGCATAGATGACTACAGTTCTGAAACAAACTTCAACTATCTTTCGATAGTGTTAAAAAAAAACATCGCAAATTAAACGGTTGATCAATAAAACTAAGGAATCGACATAAAATAAAACTATCCATCAGGTCATTCATTGTTTAGCCTCCACAAGGGCGGCTGCATAGAGAACTATGGATGCGATGCACTGTTCAAAAGACTTTCGACAACAAAAAAACAAAACTTCAAGTTCAATTCAAACAAAAGATAGTCATTCAAATTTCTGAAAATGGTAAACAATTTACCCCAACTCAAACTCAAGATTCAAATTGTAGTAGAAGACAACATAGTTTAGCAATTCAAAAAAAATCCAAGCAATACAAAATTTAAAAGGAGGGTCCAAACTTTAAAAAAATTGGGAAACAGTTGCAGGTGCAACAATTAGCGACTACCTGGTGAACCCATATCTCTGGACAATTTCTTCCTTAAGTAATAGTCTGTTTAACAATAAAACCAACATGTTGAATTCTTCTAGATGTCTAGATTTTCCAAATGGCAACTGTATGTACTTTTAATCATTGATGATAGTCCAATTAGGAAAATGGAAACCAGGATTTCAAAGTCAAGATAACTCTTTTGAGGCCAGGAATATGAGTTTCATTTATTACCTCTGTCTTCAGGTAGCTTCTAGCTTGGACACCACAAGATTGTAACATATGGTAAACAAAAATATTCATTTGTTCCTCATTCCCATGCCATTTTACACTTTATGTGCTTTTGGACTTTTTTCCTTTCTTTTGAGTCCTCCTGCATGCCTTTCTTTTTGAATTTTTATTCAGGCTCCTCTATCCATAGTGTCATTTTGTGTGAGAGATGTATTTAATTTCCAACTCACGGACGGAGAAGAACTTTTGGCAATCTTGTACTCATATGAGTCAGTACTTTGCTTTGATACATATTGCTTTTTTAGGAGTTTTTTCCCTCTTATTTGCCTTTTGGATTTCAATTCTTGGCATGGGATCATTTATATATAATATAATGTTTACCCTTCTTCCTTTCTGTGGGTCCATTGCTGTCACTCCTTAGGACATTTTTAAATGTGATATGGATGGAGCCTCGAAATAGTATTCCAGGCCTTTTGATTCTGAGTTATTTTACAGGGATTAAGTAGGACAACAATGTGTTCAAGGCCATTCAGGGAAAATTGTTAAACTAGAAGAAATTCGTTTAGATAAAACAATAGTACACAGTCTTACACTCAAGGAATTTAGTTAATCCAGAATCCTGATGCTCCCCATGTAACCAAAAGTTTGCCTCTTTTTATTGAAATCAATCAAAATCTAAATTTAAAATAAGTAGAAATAAAATAAATCAAACAAGCAATCAAAATCGGTTTATTTATGTACAAAACAAAAACAAAAATTAGGAAAAATAAGGTTTGAAAACTAAACCATTAACTGGTAAGTTCTCTTCCCAACCCTGTAAATCTTGCAATTTGTAGGTTGAGGGGCCAAGTTTTGTTGCAATCTGAAAAGGGCCTACCCATAACTATTGAAACTTCGTGTGTTTTCCCTTCTCATCATGTGGGTGATCCCACTTAAGAACCAGGTCTCCCACTTCAAACTCCTTTGTTCCAAATTTGTGCTTATCAAACCACCTTTTCACTACTTCCTGCTGTTGCTTAAAACGTTATTTGGTCCTAGATATAGACTCTTCCACCTTCAAAAGATTATATATTCTAATTTGCAGGATTTATTTATCTATGCCTCTAGACTCTTGGGCTATTATGGAAGATGGTAGCATAATGTTAGGAGGAAGTATAGCCTCTTTCCAATAAACAAGGGTATACGGTGACACACCTAAGGAATTCTTGGGTGTGACCCTATCATCCCAAAGAGCGTTCGGTAGTGCTAAATGCCAACTTCTCTGGTTTTCTATCACAGTATTTTTTAAGATCCTAATCAGATTCTTAGTTTGTAGATTCTGCCAAACCATTCCCTTGGGGGTAGTACTTGGAAAAATAATGCAACTTAATTTCTTTTTCATGAGCAAATGCAGTTAATCTAATAGAAGAAAAATAAGTAGCATTATCGAAAACCAGGGAAATTGGAACCCCAAACCTGGTCATAATATGGTCTTGCAAGAAATCCATGACCGCATCTTTATTGACCTTACATAGCGGAATGGCCTCGACCCATCTACTGAAGTAGTCAGTTGTTGTTAAAATATATTTATGCTGCAAGGAAGAATTTGGTTTTATTTCTCCAATGATATCAATTCCCCACTGCTCAAATGGTTTCATTATCATCACATGCTTCAATGGTCCTGCTGCTTTGGCTTGTTTTCCCCCACACCTCTGACAGATATCACACTTTCTAACATGGGCATGAGCATCCTTGAACAACGTGGGCTAATAGTATCTGGATCTGAGAATCTTGTGGGCTGTCATATCTCAAGAAAAATGGCCTCTAGTAGGGCCATCATGTATTTCTGTTATGATCTTTTTTGCGTCTTCTTTCTCTAAGCATCTAAGAAGGACTCCATCATAGTTCTTCCTTAATAAAATTCGACCAATGATTTGATATGTAGTTGATTTAAGGCGCAATGCTCTTTTCTTTTTAGAATTCCAATGTTCTAGAAACAATCCTTCATGAAGGTAATGAACAAGGTCTCGGTACCAGGAATCTGGAGCTATGAAAAGAGGACATACATCCATCATATGTAATTCAGCTTCATTTTCCCAATCGTTTTCTTCATTGTTTTTACCTTCAGCCATTAATTTGCATAGTCCTTATCCTTTAATTATGCATGCTGGTTTGAATTCAAGGTCATATTCTTTTAAAGCTATTACCCAGTTGCCTCTTCTTTCTCCTAATTCCTTTTGTACGAAAAGAGACCTCACAACTGGGTGTGGAACTATTACCTTTGTCCGGTTCTTAAGTATGTACAGCCTGAATTGTTTTACCGCTTTGAAGACTGCATAAGCTTGTTTATCTACCATTGGGTAATTCAATTTGGCCCCCTGCAGACCAGTGTTCATAAATGATATGGGGAACTGATGTCCCCCATCTTCCTTTTGAGTAAGCACCGCTGCTAGTGAATCGTCAGAAGCGAAAGTGTACAAAATAAAATCCTTCTCAAAATATGGAATTTTGAGAGAGGGTGCATGAGAAATAGATGTCTTTATTTTACTAAATTCATTCTTCTCTACGTCAATCATTGTACACTTTGTTTCATCATTTGCTGCAAAAGTTTAACAGTTTGAGCGAAATCCGGCTCAAACCTTCACACAAAATTTATTGTCCCCATGATTGATTGCATCCCTTTTTTGTTATGGGGTAAGGGGATCTGTTCAACAACTTTGATCCTTTCTGGGTCTATGGAGATCCCCTTTTTAGAAACCACGTGACCTAGTAGCTTTCCTTTTGTAACAACAAGCACACGTTTCCTTTGATTCAGTGAGATGTCGTATTTTTGACAACGCTCAAAAATTTGTTTTGAATGGAATGTGTGTTCTTCTCTCTTCTTTGAAAATATCGTCACATTGTCAAGATACACTACAACAGTATGGCCAATTAGAGCATGAAAAGCTATATACATATCCCTATGGAAAGCAGCTCCAGCGTTAATGAGTCCGAAGGGCATCCTTCTGTAAGCAAAAGTTCCCCATTTTGTTCTGAATGTAGTCTTAAGTCTATCTTCTTCAGCTACTAACACTTGATCGTAGCTAGAGAATCCATCTAATAACGAAAATAACTCAGAACCCAAAACCATCTACAATATCTGTTCCATGGGTGGGACTGGATAGTTGTCTTTGTCTGAAGCACGATTTAGGTTTCTGAAATCCAAACATAGTCTGATTTCTCTAGATTTCTTCCTTACTGGTACCAAATTTGAAACCCATTCTGAGTGTTTAACTTTGAATATAATTTTGGCATCTAATAATTTCTTCACTTCACTCTGAATTAATGGCTCTAGTTTTGGATGCATCTTCCTCAAAGGTTACTGATAAGGCTTGACTCTAGATCTAATAGGAATGATGTGTTGTATAATATTGGTATCATATGTTTAAGGTTCTTCATATGTCCAGGAAAATACATCTTTGTACTGTTTAAACAAACTAATGAACTTATTTCTTTCACCCGGGGAGCAACACATTCCCAAATTTACATATTTGGGTTTAAATTCAGTTCCCAAATTTATCAGCTCGAATTGCAAAGATGAGCTATAAGTCTTGACATTTGATGGTCTTCTGAACTTGTTGTCTAAATCAAACATCCGCTCTAAAGTCTTGACCCCTTTAGGAATGAAGTTGTCAAATTTTAACTCAGCTTGGTGTTCTTCCTCATTGATAATTTCCCCTTTGAAAGTTTCATTATTTATTAAACATTCCAAGATTTGTTGATCATTATAAAAAACTCGTAGATTAGTAATCATGTCTGGAATCGAAGGCATGAAAAGTAATTCAATAGAACACTTGTTATTTGTAGGAACAAGCCTTGCATCTGAGGTAGCTAACAAGTCAGCTATTGCATTCTTAAGTCTAGGAATGTATACAATATTAAATGCATAAAAATTTGTCAGTAAATCCCATACTTCATTATGATAAGCTTTTAAATGAGGTGAGATATAATGTATTTGTTTTACAATTATTTCAGAATCCCCATATACTTTCACATCTTCTACTTTTAATTCAATTGCTTTTCTTAGTCCTTGAAATAATGCTTCATATTCGGCTGTGTTATTGGTACATTCAAACTATAATCTACATGAAAGAAAATGTTTATTCTTCTTTAGATCAATCAGGACACAGCCAGCTCCTGAGCCTTCCAAATTTTTAGATCCATAAAAAAAAACGTCCAAAAACTATCTACTTCTATTGTACTTGAATCAACAACTACATCTGAAACTAATTCTACTATTTTACAGTCAAATTCATCAGCCCGTGAAAACCGAAGGAGATCACGCTATGTGTCTGGTGTGCCGTTGAATTCTTCCACTTGGTAGTTTCTTGGTTCTAGTTCAATGAAGTAATTCCCCAATACAGAATTCAATGGTTCATTCTTACCCTCCAGCTGAGTAATATTGTGCTTCATGTGGGGTTCTCTTAATACTTTAATTTGATTTGGAATTCCCTTATAAGGCAACCACAGATGTGACCAATCTGAAGCAAAATACCCATTTAGCTTTGCTGACCAATCCCGACTCAAAACAAGTCCATAAGCTTCAGGTATGTCTGCTACTACAATATCTATGCACTCGCATACCTTTTCATTTGAATATAGTTGAATCAAAACATCCTCCATTTCCCCAATTACCTTCACATTTGTTCTTTCTAACTGAATAACTTGCCAGGTAGATGATTTAGGCTATCCATTTATCTTTTTGTAGACTGAAAGTGGCATAACATTTACTGATGCCCCTGATTCCACTAAACAGTTGTGTACGTTATGGTTGAAAATTTCAAAAGTCAGGAGAAATGGTGGAGTTTTGCATTTAGTCTTACCTCCCACACTTGCTTCACCAATTTCATCTTCTTTTGGTTGATTGTCAGTGGGAATATTTTCTTTAGGTATCTCAAGTGCTTTTAACAATCTTTCTTTCTGCTAAGGCATATTACACATTTCAAACAGCGAGCTATTTGCCTTAGCCCTCTTAATATCTTCCACAATGTCATACTCCATCTTATTCTCTTTGAGATTCTTTTTTACATCATCAGTCTTCTCTTCAATCGGCTTAACAGGCATGTTGATTTTCTTTGGATCCTGAATCGTAATGGTGAATTCAGGTATTTTATCAGTTGTGGTGCTTTTTTGAATTTTCTTTACGTTCTCTTGAAGTCTCTTAATTTTTGAGATTACTGATCTGTCTTTACTTAACAAGCCTTGACTTCTTGTTGTCACATTTGTTTCTACTGTTTCTTCCTCTTCTGTATCAAAAAGTGAGACATTGTCCCATAAAACCAGAGCATAAATCCAGAGCCGCGTAGAGAACTATGGACACGATGCACTATTCAAAAGACTTTCGACAGCGAAAAAACAAAAGTTCAAGTTCAAGTCAAACAAAAGATAGACATTCAAATTTCCGAAAATGGTAAAAAATCTACCCCAACTCAAACTCAAGATTCAAACTATAGCAGAAGACAACATAGTTCAGCAATTTAAAACAAATCCAAGCAAGACAAAATTTAAAAGGAGGGTCCAAAATTTAAAAAAATTGGGAAACAGTTGCAGCTGCAACACTACTCAACACCAAAAATGCCGAAAACAGAAATTGTGTTTTCTATAGCACAAGTATTGCCAGGGATCAAATCCCATGACTAAAAGTTAGGCAAACAAACATAGACTCAGGTTCGACTCTAATAATCCTTGCATTACTAGAATTAAATAAAACAAAAAATTCTTATATATGATAAGCAACTGAATTCCCCTACGTAGTATTCAAACATACATAATTATCAATGAGTTCAAATCCACATAGTATCATTAACATATAGATAGAAATGTTTAAGGATTATTTATGAACATAGAAGTAAGATTTATCCGGTTACCCGCTTGAAGTCTACCCGGTTACCACTATGCACTTATTTCAAGGTGCATAGTTATTCTTAATTACAATGATGATTGAACTTGTATTTAAAAAAAATGGTTCTTTTGTTGTGATAAGTTTTTCCTCCTCTCATAATTTATGGTCCTCTAGATTCAGATACTTCCCATATCAGTCCTGTTAACTCCCCTTCTTTTGCTGACCCGGGACTGCAAAAATCCTTGAACATATTTTCTGACAAGACTCCTTTGTCCCCTTCAATCCTCCCCCTAGAATCTATCCGTTTTGAGAATGTAACGATTAGAAGGGGGGAAAAGAAAAAAAAAGCAGTCTTCTTCAGTACATGAGCTATCTGATTCCACCCCGTACACACCCTTATCTACTAGACTTAAGAATGCTGCGCGTAAGTCTGATTCCTCCCCTCAAAGGGTCCTTAGAGCTTCGACCCCTCTCACCTTTGATTCCTGATGCGCATTCTTTCTCTAAATGTCAGAGGTTTAGGAGGTCTTTCCAAACAAAAAAGACTTCGTCAACTTTTTGTCACCCTCGCTCTTGATATTGTTCTCCTCCAAGAGACTATGACCAGCTCCTTTCCAGCTCTTTTTGCTTTTTCCAAATTGTGTCTGGGATGGGAGTACTGTGCCCTTAGTTCAGATGGACTCTCAGGGGGCATACTTTTGGGCTAGAATCCTAAGTATATCAAATGTAAAGCTTTTCATACTCTTGCAGGTATTTTGTTAAAAGCCACAATTCGAGGTTCATCCTACTCTCTTTCCATCCTTAATTGCTATGGCCGCCACTTTAGAGATCAACTCCTCTATCTCCTCTCAACAGTTCGGCTTTCTTAAAAATCGTCAGATCCTTGAGCCTATTGCAATCACTCAGGAAGCCCTTCATACTGTTAAAACAAGAAAGAGATGTGCTCTCATCCTCAAGCTGGATTTATCTAAGGCTTTTGACAGGGTTAACTGGACTTTTGTCCGTCTCCTTCTTATCCAAATTGGGGTTCCCCTGGTTGGAGTGAATTGGATTTTGGGATGTATATCATCTGCAAATTTCTCCGTCCTTGTCAATGGAGCTCCTTCCTCTTTCTTTCAGGATTCTTGCGAGATCAGGCAGGGATGTCCCTTGTCTCCACTATTATTCATTCTTGTTATTGAAAGCCTCAGCCTGCTGATTGAAGATGCTAAAAGGAGCAGTAAAATTAAAGGGATTAATATCTCTTCTAATTTTCACCTCTCTCATCTATTATTTGTAGATGATGTTATACTTTTTGGGTTAGGTAATTTTGAGGAGTGGATTGCCTTTAAAGCTATACTTGATTCCTTTTGTGAGGCCTCTGGTATGCTCATTAACTCTGTAAAGTCTTGTTTTCTCCATAATGATCTGGATGCCTCCCTCCTTGGTCGCATTACTGGACTTCTCCCTTTCAGATTTGCACACCTTAATCATGGCTGCAGTTATCTTGGTTACTTTCTCAAACCCTCGGGCTATTTGGTGAAAGACTGGTATTGGATTATCTCTAAGTTCGAGAATCGCATCTCCCACTGGACTCATAGGCTTCTTTCTATGGGGGGACGTCTTGTTCTTATTAGATCTGTACTTGCGAGTATACCTGTCTACTGGATGGCCCTTGTTCCATTACCTTCCTCTATTCTTGACAAGCTCAGAAAATTAATATTCTCTTTCCTCTGGGGCTCTTCTTCAAAAAAGATGAAATTTCATCTTGTGGACTGGCATCTACTAGCTCGACCCATCTCTGTAGGGGGCTGGGGTATTAAGCACCTACCAAATTTCATCCTCTCACTAAGACTGAAGAGCTTCTGGTCTGCTCTAAATAGTGAAGGAATTTGGCATCATCTTCTTTCTGTCAAATACATGAAGAAGCTGCCACTTCATTCATGGCTCAGAGATAAAAATTTCATTTGCCAGAATTCCTCGATCATCTGGAAAGGTTTTCTGAAAAGATTATTTTGGCTGGGTAAAGGAACTATTTGGTAAGTGGGCAATGGATTTGACATTCATTTGGGAGTTGATCCTATGGTTGGGATGAGCAGTTCTTTTATTCTACCTACTGAATTGCGAACCTATCTTGAAGATTATGGGATTTATACTTTGGCACATGCTAGGAACTTAACCCCATTTGCAGCTGGCTATTGTTTCACGGCAGAAGAACTTGATTTAGGTGGAGAGTGGAAAATTCTTTGGGAGAATTTTACCAGAGGGCTGGAATCCAATAGAATACGCCTCAGTGGGTCTCGTGATAAGCTTTCTTGGTCACATCACAACTATGTGGGAGCGATTAGTGCAGCAAAAGGTTATGATTGCATTTTTGCGGAATACTCAATTGAAGATCGTAGCCCAGCCATTGATACTCTCTGGTCTCTGAACTTGCCTACCAAATTAGCCTGTTTTAATTAGCTTCTTATTAAAGGAAAAATACTCACTTGGGAGCAGCTGCAAACTTGTGGGTTTTACGGCCCCAGTCGATGTGTATTTTGTGAGAATTACATTGAGGATATTCAACATCTATTCATGTCCTGTTCCTTTGCAGTGGATATATTCACCCATTTCGGGGCCCGGTTTGGTTTCTCGGCCTCCCTTCAAAATACTGTCAATTCCTTCTTGGTTCATTGGTTTTGCAATATAGCTCGTTCGGCTTCTTTCAGGCAACTTCCTCTCTTAATTTTCTGGTGCATTTGGACTACCAGGAATCTATGTATTTTTGAAAATGTGAAGCCTTCACAGTGCTCCCTTATATCCAAGGTTGAGAACTTATTAAATCTGTATCCAGTTCAGCAAAAAATAAAAAAATTATGAGCTGTTGGTCCTCAGCCTATGAAGAATTTCCCTTGTGCTTTTTTTGATGGGGCTGCTGCAAATAACATGGGAGGTGTTGGATTTGTGGTTTATCTGAGTGAAAACCATTTCTTTTGCTTCTCTATGGGATGTGGGTGTAGTATGAATACCAGAGTAGAGTTATTAGCACTTTGGGCTACTCTTAGAGTCTGCTTAATTATGGGACTGCCAATTCACTTGATATTTGGCGATTCTTTGGTGATTATCTCATGGATCAACAGACTCTCTGCCCTTGATATACCTATTTTGAGGCACTGGTGCGAAGATATTAGAGATATGCTATGACATGCCCCTCCGGTGATATTCAAGCATATATACCGGGAGCACAACTCGCTGGCAGATGGTCTCTCCAAATCAGCTTTGAACTTGGAGATGGGACATGGAAAATACTATGAATCAATGGATGGTTTGGTTTTAGCACAGGATCTATTTGTGCTCTTTTAGCTGGTTGATTTCTTATCAGCATAGTATGTATGTCTCTAGTTGTTTCTTTTTTTGAGACTTTTTGTCAGCCAGCTCTGCTCAGGAATATAAGCTTGAGATCACCTTCGATACTCTCTACTATTCTGACCTGATTTATCAGGAATGATGACAAAAGTCTGCAATGATCAGACTTTCTCTACTTCTTTGTATTGGCTGGATCTGGTGGGCATGATCTATGTTTATGTTGTTTGATCTATGTTTGTTTTATTGTTGAGTTCTGCTGTTTGATGAGAATTATGTAAAAGATGTCTTTTGATTCTATGAATAACAAAGACTAGTATTTTTTCCTCTGAAAAAAAAAAGTTTTTCCTTCCCCTAAGTGAGAAAATATATTTTTTAGGTTAAATGTTTTTTTTAAACTAAAACCATCAATATATTGAATTAATTATAATAAGCATAGTTAGAAAAAAAATGAGAAAAAATTATCATTATATAAAAAACATCAGGTGAAGTTAAAAAAATATATTAAAAAATTAATAACATTTTGTAAAGCATGCAATATAGAAAATAGTAAACATGTTTTTAACAATTTATTTAAAAAAAACTTTGAAACAATTTATTAATTTATAAAGATGGACATTAATCTGTATGGGCAAATAATTTATTAAGCCGAGAGGATTTTTTTTTTTACTTATTTCAAGCTGCATAGTTATTCTTAAAATTACAATGATGATTGAATTTGTATTAAAAAAAAAGGTTCTCTTGTTATGATAGGTTTTTCCTTCCCGAAGTGAGACGATATATTTTTTTTTAGGTTAAATGTTTTTTTTAAATGTTTTTTTTTTAACTAAAATAATCAATATATTAGATTAATTATAATAAGCATAGTTAAAAGGAAAAAAAATATCATTAAATAAAAAACATTAGGTGAAGTTCAGAAAAATATATTAAAAAATTAGTAACATTTTGTAAAACATGCAATATAGAAAATAGAAAACATATTTTTAACAATTTATTTAAAAGAACTTTAAAGCAATTTTTTAATTTATAAAGACGGACATTAATCTGTATTGGCAAGGAATTTATTAAGCCGACATGGAAATATTTTTTACATATATACTGTTGACCAAAAAAACACAAATATAAAATACAAGTTCATTGAAATATTTTTACACGTCTCGCATTAACACACTGGCCACATATTCGTGAAGAAATCTTGGCTGAAATGGCGAAGTGCGAACACATTCTCCGAGGATTAGTGAGGTTTACAAGGATCTGTAAGGAATATGTGGGGCCGCCATCACAGCATTATAATCCGCCAAAGCCACGGTCACATGAAGTTAATTCCGATAACAATCCTGCTGTTGTTGGGAAGGAAGAAAGGCGTTTCAAGGTGCCAACAAGTCATATATATCATCCTTTCTTCGTTGGTTTGCTTCATAATTTGGATGAAAGAGTTTGAATATTAAAAATTCAATCTATAATTTTCCAAATTTGATATTAAATATATCCAATTTATCATCACCAAAGAGTCATCAAATATCTTAATTTTTTTTTGACATCTTATAACTATAATAAAAGTTTCAAAGAGAAGATGAGTTCTGTGAGAATATGGTATAAAAAGGTGAGAGGTATAAAGTTGAATTAGCTTCTGCAATGGATAAGTTTTTATTTATGAAAAATGTGTATAAGTATGTTAAGATTGAGTTTTTTGACAATGATATGTTATATCTTATTTTTAAAATAAAACATAATGTATATGTTCAGTATCTAAATCATGGAAATTTGTGATTTTTTTTTCAATTACAAACAACAAAATGCTTTTCTACACTTTTTTCAAAATGTATAATTTTGAGAGCATGTGTTAGTGTAACGTACAATGGTATTCACATAATTAAAGTAAAAAAAAAATAAAAACCAATGTAATTATTTTTAAAAATTTTCAAATCACATAAAAATTTTTAGTAAGTACAATGTGTACATTTAGTTTATAGTATCTATAACTTTCCAAATTTGATATTAAATATATCCAATTTATCATCACCAAAGAGTCATCAAATATCTTAATTTTTTGACATCTTATAACTATAATAAACGTTTCAAAGAGAAGATGAGTTCTGTGAGAATATGGTATAAAAAGGTGAGAGGTATAAAGTTGAATTAGCTTCTGCAATGGATAAGTTTTTATTTATGAAAAATGTGTATAAGTATATTAAGATTGAGTTTTCTTGACATTGATATGTTATATGTTATTTTTAAGTTAAAACATAATGTATATGTTCAGTATCTAAATCATGGAATTTTGTGAATTTTTTTACAATTACAAACAACAAAATGCTTTTCTACACTTTTTTCAAAATGTATAATTTTGAGAGCATGTGTTAGTGTAACCTACAATGGTATTCACATAATTGAAGTTAAAAAAAAATAAAAACCAATGTAATTATTATTAAAAATGTTCAAATGACATAAAATTTTATAGTAAGTACAATGTGTACATTTATTTTAAGCTTTTGATAGCTATCAATATAAAAATAAATTAAAAATAGTAAATTATTATTATTGTTAAAAATGAACACATTTGGAATCTATATTAATGAATATATACATGTATGTAGTTTCATGGATGAAGGATTTGTGTGGTCTATATAAAAATAATGTCAAAATTGAAGTTATTAAGAAACATTGTGAAAATTGGAGTTTTTAATGTTTTTGTAGCCCAAACTACCATATTTGTCATTCAAAATATAAGTCCAAACCAACTAACTTAGCAAACAGATATTTAAGAACTATCGATGTCACACAAAAAAAGAACGCAGTTGTAGTACCACATTTGTTAATCCTTCAACCTATGATTTCTCATGTGACTTTTGTTCTTTTGCGTTATGGACTTATAACATTTTATATGATTGTGGACTTATGATCCTTTGAATGATTAATGCGATTAAGGACTTACAAGAATTGTTTGATTACCTGACTTTGGACTTTGGAACTATTATTAATGTTAATGTTATTACTAGCATATTTGCTATCTTTTAATGTTGTTACTATTGATTAAATAAACAATTGGTTCATCAAAGACAACCGTAAAGAGTACGAGGGAACATGGATTCCACCAAGTGAGGGGGAATGGGGACATCCTTAGCAATTTGTTGTTGGCTTAATTTTTTCTATCTGAATTCATATTTGCACCATGGTGACATTAATAAGGTTGGTCACCCAAACCTTTAACAACATACTGTGTTATCAATATTTATAGACTATGGTGTTAATATTACATCTTTTGTAAACCTTAGCGGGACCATCTTGCTTAGGGAGCCTCTTTGGGAAAATATTCCCTCACATTTATGTATTTTTCGGTCATTATGAGTATTTCTCCTAGTTTTTAGGGGTTGTAAGCTATTTTCTGCCTTCCACTCTTACACTATGCATTGGTAATCTTATTTTTGTGCTTCCATGATATTTTGACCCTATTTGATTCCATCTCTCACATATTTATCTCTCCTTGATGTTTTGTATCCCCCTTTACGTATTAGTGTGCCTCCATGTGCTCTTCATGGCTCCACTCATTACTTTTTGTTAACTCCTCCTCATGGTGCTAATTTGGGAAAGGAAATATTTCCACTAAGCCACAACTGCATAATTCAAGTTAAGTCTCCATGATCAAGCTTAAACCTCCCTTCTCTCTAATTTGAGTTGATCCCTTCGGGTTATAGTTGGCCTCGTTTTACTGTAAATTCATATGCCCTCTCCTTGTTGAAGTTTATGTGACTTCTGCTATCTATCTATGTTGGGAATGTTGGTAGTATTGGGAGTGTATTGAGACGTATAGTTAGTATAGTCCAAGTTATCATACAAGAAGCCAAGAAATGGGAATGGCGAGCTAGGTCAGATCCCATAGGAAGTTGAGACATAAAGGAAAGTAGTAGTGGGAAGCAGTGTGGTTCTCAGAGGAGGTGGTTCTAAGTGTTTCTAAAATAAGTGTTCATCTACCTCGAGGGTGACCAGTTCAAGAGAGGAAGGATTGACGATGTGTGCAGTTGTGAGGAAATTCGTCCTACTTTGGCCAGTGGATCATATGTTGATATAAGTGTTTCTCATATGATTTGATTTATCTTTACATATTATTATGATGATTATGTGCAAAGGTGGTTGAATAGAATTATCTATAGATTGACTATTGTATGTCATAATCTGGTTATAGAAATAATAGACTCCGTAGGATTCCAATACGAGATCATATTCATTCTCAACTTCTTTCTCTTCTTCAAAAACTGTAAATATGACTCTATGGTACTTTAAGGGGAGCAACCATATGTTGTGGTTCACGAATATATGCTCATTTTTGTGCTTTGGGACCTCTTCCATTTTTTCTGGAATAATGTTACCAATAACCATATTTTTGTGCTTTGGGACCTCTTCCATTTTTTCTGGAAGGGGAAGAAGGTATAAGGAGGGGGGATTGAATGGTGGAAGGGGGGATTTTTTTTGGCAGAGTATTTTGGGGAAGAGAATTTTTACAGAAGAAGAGAGCAAGGAAGGTGATGGAACAGCAAGGGAAGAGAACTGGAGGAGGGGGTTAACTCCAGGAGAAGCATTACACTCATCAAACAAGGAAGTTGCTATCGGGTTTATCGGCACATGGGCTCGGGGGCTAGGAAACCTGTCGGTTTTCTAGGGCCAGCAGGTTCAACGCTGGTCGGCAGGGTGGATCATCCAAATTGGCATCAAGGCTCAGAAGAGGCTCAGTCGAAGGAAAGGCAAGGCTACAGGAGCAGGTTTCAGGGACTATCTTCAGCTTGCTAAAATCCATGTATTTTTCGGTGTAACCCTCTTGTTATTGCATGAATAAATGAATCCTAAAAATCAGAATAAATATAAATTTCATTTTGCTGTTTCATTTTAGGACTTAGTGCTCTGCCGACAAGCAGAGCACTACAGAATGGTATCAGAGCCATGGTTCCAAATCTGGAACCAGAGGGCTCGCAATTGATATATTGGAATGAAAATACACACACACACACATATATAATAAAATTAATTGTAAGAGTTGTACAATAAGAAATTATGTGGGCATGTTGTAATTGTTTTGGGATTATTTGATGATTGGGATAAAAATAAGTTCTAGATCAGGTAGGAATGTGTGTCAACACACCTACATAATGACCTAAATCACATAATAGTAACTGTTAGTAACCTAGTTTTTTTTTTTTTTGCTAATAGAAATTCAGTGTAAAATAATTTACACAATAAATCGCTAGAGTTTTGGAGGCAATTGGAAAGGGTTAACATAGTTTTTTTTTTTATAGAAATTTAGTGGAATATAATTTAAACAATAAATCGCTAGAGTTTTGGAGACAACTGGAAAGGGTTACAAACTTGATCATCAATCAGTCCTTTTCTTTATAGTTTCAATAGAAATATCAGGTTCACAAAGTTTTATAATGGACAGTATATGCCAACATTCGTACCACATACAATCTTAACATAAAACCTGTGTTGACCAATACAAAATAATTTAACAAACCTTACCTGTCAGTTATGTATTTCTTTTCTATTTCTCCATGGATTTTACTACAGAGAAATAAGAAGCATTCTTTTCCCCTTTCATAAAAAGAAACCTTTCCTATATTTGTAATAAAGAAGAGATGAACGATCCATAGAGGTCTGTTCTAGGATTGAAAGCCAGAGATAATTATTCCAGAAATATATTTGTCCATGCAACTAAATAATAAAGTGCGCTGAAATGTCAAATAGATAATGCTATTTGAATCATCGCATATTCATGGCTGTATAATGTAGATATTAAGATATATATCACAATAAAAATATCTACTGAAACATGAGATACAAAATAACCAATATTGCAGAGGTTTGGAATCTTAGGATAATTGTGATCCAGTCTCCTTCCCCTGTTGCCTGTGACCTTGTATTACATTTCTGTGCTGCTGGTTCACTCCTGAGGGCACTCCAGCAGAGGAATACAAGATAAAGCCCCATAAGTGCCGATGTCATAAGGCTTGCATTAACCTGGGTTTTGCAATATATTAAAAGATTCCATGTGTATTATCAATTCAAAACTATAACAATCGCACAAAGAATTTGATATAACTCTTTAACTAAATGAACTTGTGCTAAGAAATCACCACCTATCTTAAAAATCATAACGTGTGAACTATGTAAGGAACTTACTTTTCAATGTAGGGTGATGCTGGTTATCAATAGAAGAAGAATAAGTGTCCATGTGATATA
>LPNX010538503.1:106394-128589 GCA_001517045.1 Pseudotsuga menziesii
TCTTTTACCCTATGTAATTAAAAACCTGAAATAATACAATAAAATAGAAATACTTTTATAAATATTTTATTAAATAATTTTACTTATTATTATTATAAGTTAACTATATACAAATATTTATAATAAAACTTTGTGAATCAAAATATCAATTAAAACATTTATGCATTAAAAAATGTTATCTTTTGTAATATGTAATTAAAAATATGAATAATTACAATTATTTTTTAAACAAAAATACTTTTATACTTTTAGTTATTTTTATTTTTATTATATGTTTATAGTTTACTTATACTTCATAAAAAAAATGAAATTATGGTGAACAAAATATAATATAAAGCAAATTAAAAAGGGTATACGTCAAATCATCTACATAATAATTATTTGTTTTAAAACGCTGATCAGGGATCTTCACACCAGGTGGCAGACTGCATGGACAACGGAGCAAAAACACATATATATGAAATCACCTAAATTCATTTTCCAATATTAAAATACAACATAATTTTTTTTAAGTAGATAATACGATAGTTGGTAATTTCTCAAACAATATTGCATATTAAATTAATAAAAAGACATTTTAATATGAGGAAAAATGTATATTTAGGAAAATGTTAAATTAATATTTAATTTGTTTTCATGGTTTTTAAAAAATATATATATTTCATAAATATTAAAAAAAATATTTTATATCGGTTTTTAAATTTATCAAAATATTATTAATTTTTAAAATAAATAAAATATTATAAAATCAATAAACAATTTTAAAAACTTAAAAAAACATAATCAAAACTAAACAAATTAATATATGCTTATTATATATTTTGGGTACAAACCTACCTAACAAAAAGTTAGTTGATATATCAAATGTTCTTTTATATATATATATATATTATTTAATTTACAATGCACATATTGAATATGTAATAGTTATACAGAATTAAAAACATGATATATATATATAATTTGAAATTACAATGCATATAGTGAATATGTAATAGTTATAAAGAGTTAAAAACAAAATAAATTTTACCAACGAAAACTTTGCCATAGTCAACCTCCTCGCCCGAATTGATTGTCCGATCGGTGATGTACCATTTGTGAGTGAATAAGCGATTTGCCAAAAAAATTTTAAACCTGTGCGAGATTTAATTAATGTAATGTGGTTTGGACTAGTTAATTGATTCATCTTACATTTTAATGTTTTCTTTCCTTATCATTTCTCGCCGCAGGTATAATAAGATATGCATTCAATGAACCAATTTTGTAGTTGTTTTAAAAATAAAACAAATACATGTTTTAAAAAATGAAATTCCTAGAAAAAAGGAAGTCCATGTATTATCTATGTGTAAACAGATGGCAACTTGCATGAAGGAGAGGTCTCACATGAAGGAGAGGTGTCAATTGAAGGCGGTGACAAATTGAATTGCCCTTATCTGTAGCCCTTTAACTCTAGCAGAGAAGTAGGTGACAATCAAGAGAGACAGCCAAGCAACACTATGGAAACTCTGGATATCTTAACTTTTCGAATTAATCTCATGAATTCTGAATCAATGTCAACATTTTGGTAGCATTACTCTCAGGTATATACTAAAATATGAAAAGTAAGAAGCAAAGGAGTTGGGCCGTCCTCAGCCAGGTCTGATAATGCCTCATTTGGTTTATTTGCTGCTAATTTGTCTTCTAACAGAGAGAGCAAGCCCACTTCAGAGAACCCAGAAGGTTAGATTCTTTCTGTAACTCTAGTATTAGCTGTTAATTGAACAGTTTTTTGAGCCTGTTGTCCAAAGGTTAGGTTCTTTCTGTAACTCTAGTATATTTAGCTGTTAATTGAACAGTTTTTTGAGCCTGTTGTCCAAAGGTTAGGTTCTTTCTGTAACTCTAGTATATTTAGCTGTTAATTGAACAGTTTTTAGAGCTTGTTGTCCAGAGTCTAGACATTACAGAAGTATAAATTCAAGAATGTTTTAGTTTCTTTGGTATGGTTTAGTAGATTCTGCTTCAAAGAAAGATTATTAAATTGCAATTTTTGTGTTAGAAGATGAAGATGTTGTTTGAATGCTTGCAGAAGAAAGCGATGGACTGTAGGATATTCATGTAGCGGCGGAGCGGTCGAGAGCAACAGTGAGCAATGAGACGAGGAGATCTGCGCAGCGTCGTCAACGCAACTGGTCTAATACTTCAATGGGATCGTTTGTATCTAGTGACAGTGAAAGTATAAGCTTGAGTACAGAATTTAATAACGTTCTTGCAGCAGCTGCTACAGCTACGAGTAATTCCAGTGCCCAGGCTGTGGATTCCACTCGTCTCATCAATTTATTGAACGAAAACTCAACTGCTAGGTCTCCTACCATGAGGATTTTATATCCGAGATCAGTGTCATCAACCGTCTTCGCCATCGAAACTTGGTGCCGCTGCTTGGGTGGTGCCATGAAAAAGGGCAGCTAATTATGGTTTATGAATACATGTCCAATGGCAGCGTGGACAAACATATTTTCAATAGGAATTCATGTGTAGGTGGATTTCTGGATTGGGAGCAGAGATACAAAATTGTCTCAGGCGTAGCCTTCGCTCTGTTGTACCTCCACGAGGAATGTGAGCAGCAGGTAATCCACCGAGACGTGAAAGCCAGCAACATCATGCTCGACTCCGATTACAACGCCCGTCTCGGTGACTTCGGTGTCGCCCGTTTGATTGAGCACGACAGGAGATCTTTCGCTGCTAGCAGTGTTGCTGGAACCGTTGGTTACATCGCACCCGAGTGCTTACTAAGTGGGCAAGCCACGACCGAATCAGATGTCTTTAGTTTCGGAGCCGTTTCCCTTGAGGTGGCCTACGGAATGTGTCCCAGATCTCATGGCGAAGAAGATGAATTAGATTTAGTAGGATGGGTGTGGAAGTTGTACCGCGAGAACAGGCTTTTGGAAGCTGCCGACAGTCGCGTGGCCATAGCTGGATATAATTTTTAATTTTTAATTTTTTATTATGACGTTATCTTGCCACATGTCAACCCAAATCTAGATACCAAATCCCAAGGCTGACATCATCTCCTATCCACCAATCAGCTCTTTACAAAAATTGCTTTTTAACAAAATTAAAAAAAATATTTTACAAACCCGTAAGTCACACTTTGCAAAACAGGTTTTGATTCTTTAAAACTGCCTCAAAAAACACCACCTAATAGCAAAGTCAACCAAAATCATAAGGTGATCGATTACAATATACCTACCTGAGGTAAGTATAATAACATAATATTTATAATATATAAAAAAATGCATACAAAAAAATGATAATGAAAACAACATGACATCCACGAATAAAGTAAATCTTATTCATATAACTATAAAACATAACAAAGAATTGTTTTATATAATCACATAATATATGGGAAAAATAAAACTTCAAATCAATGAATAAGCTGTAGACTCAGGCTTAAGCGTTAACAAAACCAAAACCATTCAGGGAGCATTTAATCCCTTGGTAAAAAGCCAACACACATAAGACATTTGTTTTAAGACATGTCTTTGATAAAATTAATCAAATTAAGAAGATAGTTGTAGGTTACACGCTAGATACTCAATAATCGTATATTATTTATGAGTCTGTAGTTTCAACACAGGCCTAACATAATTTTCACATAAAACAAAATAATATAATGAGTCATTCAAAGCTTTTTTTAGATGGAAAGATCTACCGGAAACCTAGCAATATTTTCCCACATTAGTGGATGGTAGAGGTGGTAAACTGTCGGCCATCCTCGCAGAAGGCCTAACCCCAAAAGACTCAAGGCTCGAACCCATGACCTCTCCCCGAACCAAGAGAGTGTGCACACGTCTTACCAATTGAGCTAACTCTTGGGGCTAAAGTCATTCAACGCTAGTAAAGTGTTGCCATTCACTAAATTTAATTCATACAGAAAGACAGGTTATACATATCTTCTAATCAAACCAATGCTTAATCATTTTTTTGGAATCCACGTAAAATACAAGATCCAACTTAAAATAGCGTCATGCTTTCAACATTTATGATTATTTGGTTCAAGGATCAAATCCCGTAGACAAAGCAATGACTACTCCCATGCCGAAAACAGAAATCGTGTTTTCTACAGCACAAGTATTGCCAGGGATCGAATCCCAAGACTAAAAGTCAGGCAAACAAATATAGACTCAGGTTCGAGTCTCATAATCCTTGCATTACTAGAATTAAATAAAACAAAAAATTCTTATATATGAGAAGCAATTGAATTCCCCTACGTAGTATCTCAAACATACATACTTATTAATGAGTTCAAATCCACATATAGTATCATTAACATATAGACAGAAATGTTTAAGGATTATTTACGAACAAAAAAGCAAGATTTATCCGGTTACCAGCTTGAAGTCTACTCGGTTACCATTATGCACTTATTTAAAGCTGCATAGTTATTCTTAAATTACAATGATGATTGAACTTGTATTTAAAAAAAAAATTATTCTCTTCTTATTATAGGTTTTTCCTTCCCCGAAGTGAGAAAATATATATACTTTTTAGATTAAATGTTTTTTTTTAACTAAAACAATTAATATATTGGATTAATTATAATAAGCATAGTTAAAAGAAAAAAAAATGAGAATTTTTTTATCATTATATCAAAAAAACAGTCGGTGAAGTTCAGAAAAATATATTGAAAAATTAGTTACATTTTGTAAAACATGCAATATAGAAAATAGGAAACATATTTCTAACAATTTATTTAAAAAATACTTTGAAGCAATTTATTAATTTATAAAGACGGACATTAATCTGTATTGGCAAATAATTTATTAAGCCGACTTGAAATTTAAATACAAATATAAATACATTGAAACATATTGGTTACACCTCTCCCATCAACAGTCTGGCCACATATTCGTGAAGAAATCATCGCTAAAATGGCGAAGTGTGAACAGATTCTCCGAGGATTAATGAGGCTTACAAGGATCTGTAAGGAATATGTGGGGCTGCCTCAGTATTATAGTCCGCCTAAGCGAGGGTCACATGAAGTTAATTCCGATAACAATCCTGCTGTTGTTGGGAAGGAAGAAAGGCGTTTCAAGGTGCCAACAAGTCATATATATCATCCTTTCTACGTTGGTTTGCTTGATGATTTGGATGAAAGACTTTGAATATTAAAAATTCAATCTATAATTTTCCAAATTTGATATTAAATCTATCCAATTTATCATCACCAAAGAGTCTTCAAATATCTTAATTTTTTTGACATCTTATAACTATAATAAAAGTTTCAAAGAGAAGATGAGGTCTGTGAGAATGTGGTATAAAAAGGTGAGAGGTATAAAGTTGAATTAGCTTCTGCAATGGATAAGTTTTTATTTATGAAAAATGTGTATAAGTATGTTAAGATTGAGTTTTCTTAACATTGATATGTTATATGTTATTTTTAAGATAAAACATAATGTATATGTTCAGTATCTAAATCATGGAATTTTGTGAATTTTTTTACAATTACAAACAACAAAATCCTTTTCTACACTTTTTTCAAAATGTATAATTTTGAGAGCATGTGTTAGTGTAACGTACAAGGGTTTTCACATAATTAAAGTTAAAAAAATAAAAACCAATGTAATTATTTTTAAAAATGTTCAAATGACATAAAATTTTATAGTATGTACAATGTGTACATTTATTTTAAGCTTTTGATAGCTATCAATATAAAAATAAATTAAAAATAGTAAATTATTATTATTATTAAAAATGAACATATATTTGGAATCTATATTAATGAATATCTACATGTATGTAGTTTCATGGATGAAGGATTTATGTGGTCTATATAAAAATAATGTCAAAACTGAAGTTATTAAGAAACATTGTGAAAAGTGGAGTTTTTAATGTTTTTGTAGCCCAAACTACCATATTTGTCATTCAAAATATAAGTCCAAACCAACTAACTTAGCAAACACATATTTAAGAACTATCAATGTCACACAAAAAAAGAACTCAGTTGTAATACCACATTTGTTAAGCCTTCAACCTATGATTGTTCATGTGACTTTTGTTCTTTTGCATTATGGACTTATAATATTTTATATGGTTGTAGACTTATGATCCTTTGAATGATTAATGCTATTAAGGACTTACGAGAATTGTTTGATTACATGACTTTGGACTTTGGAACTATTATTAATGTTAATGTTATTACTAGCATATTTGCTATCTTTTAATGTTGTTACTATTGATTAAATAAAAAATTGGTTCATCAAAGACAACCGTAAAGAGTACGGGGAACATGGATTCCACTAAGTGAGGGGGAATGGGGACATCCTTAGCAATTTCTTGTTGGCTTAATTTTTTCTGTCTGAATTTATATTTGCACCATGGTGACATTAATAAGGTTGGTCACCCAAACCTTGTACAACATATTGTGTTATCAATATTTATATACTATGGAGTTAATATTACATCTTTTGTAAACCTTAGCGGGACCATCTTGCTTAGGGAGCCTCTTTGGGAAAATATTCCCTCACATTTATGTATTTTTCGGTCATTATGAGTATTTCTCCTAGTTTGTAGGGGTTGTAAGCTATTTTCTACCTTCCACTCTTACACTATGCATTGGTAATCTTGTTTTTGAGCTTCCATGATATTTTGACCCTATTGGATTCCCTCTCTCACATATTTATCTCTCCTTGATGTTTTGTATCCCCCTTTACGTATTAGTGTGCCTCCATGTGCTCTTCATGGATCGACTCTTTAGTTTTTGTTAACTCCTCCTCATGGTGCTAATTTGGGAAAGGAAATATTTTCAGTAAGCCACAACTGCACTAATTCAAGTTAAGTCTCCCTGATCAAGCTTAAACCTTTCTTCTCTCTAATTTGAGTTGATCCCTTTGGGTTAAAGTTGGCCTCATTTTACTATAAATTCATATGCCATCTCCTTGTTGAAGTTTATGTGACTTCTACTATCTATCCATGTTGGGAATGTTGGTAGTATTGGGAGTGTATTGAGACGTAGAGTTAGTATAGTCCAAGTTATCATACAAGAAGCCAAGAAATGGGAATGGCAAGCTAGGTCAGATCCCATAGGAAGTTGAGACATAAAGGAAAGTAGTAGTGGGAAGCAGTGTAGTTCTCGGAGGAGGTAGTTCTAAGAGTTTCTAAAATAAGTGTTCATCTACCTCGAGGGTGACCAGTTCAAGAGAGGAAGGATTGACGATGTGTGTAGTTGTGAGGAAATTTGTCCTGCTGCAGCCAATGGCCCATATGTTGAGATAAGTGTTTCTCATATGATTTGATTTATCTTTACATATTATTATGATGATTATTTGCAAAGGTGGTTGAATACAATTATCTATAGGTTGACTATTGTATTTAATAATCTGGTTATAGAAATGATACACTCCGTAGGATTCCAATACGAGATGATATTCATTCTTAACTTCTTTCTCTTCTTCAAAAACTGTAACTATGACTCTATGGTACTTTGAGGGGAGAAACCATATGTTGTGGTTCATGAATCTATGCTCATTTTTGTTCTTTGGGATCTCTTCCATTTTTTTTCGAATAATGTTACCAATAATCATCTCCTTTCGTTTCATCAAAAAAACTTTCCATATGACCTTTATATATGTTCATTTTGGTCCAATAAATTTTCGATTACCAGTTTGAGCACATTAGTTTTTGGATTGGAAATTTTCTATGCATGTTCCTATCTGCAGATTTGAGTTTTGATAATGTATCTAAATGTAATAATCATTTACGTCTGGAGGTGGGAATCCATGCAATCTAAAATATATTAGTGAAAAATGGTTATAGGAGACAACCTTTGGGAAATGATTTTGTAGGTTGTGATTGCAGTCGATTCCTTTTGTTCTTCTTTGGATGTGGTGTGGCTATAGATTAAATCATACATATTTTTCTTGATTTGTTTTTCCCTTATTGTTTATCTTCACTAAAATCACACACCAAACAACACCACAAATTAATTAAATTTGCAAATAATTAACGACACAATACTTGGCAATTATAAACTATGTTCTCACTAATCTTTACGAATAATAATAATTTAATGTAGGACCTTAATCAAAGTATATTCATTATTCATACACTAGATGCATTTATGAACTTAAATTTAATGATTGATAAAGTTTATTAAGTGTTGAAAATTATTTTACTAAGGGCGATGAATTATTTAATTAAGTAACACAATCTTAGTAATGTTAATTAAAGTTTGAATGCTAATTAATCATTTAATGGTTAGTTGACCTAACCTTATTTCATTTTTCTTACACCGAAGTTTAGAACCCTTTTCCTTGTCAGAAGGGCTGGGAAAAGTACAAGCTATATCATATGTAGGTTTCAACACTGCGGGTGTTGGGCCTTCTACAAAGTTTCAAGACACTTTGTAAACATGAATTTACATTAGTTAGCTTCTATGCATGAAGCTTATTATAGTTTCACATGTCAGTTATTTAATTAAACTATCATATTGGGATGGTCATGGACTTGATGTTTAGTCGGTAAGGAAAAATCTTGGAAGGATTTCTATCCCCCTTGTGCAATTAGGTAGATTATAACTTAGAAAAATTGTCTAGTTACTTTATAAACCAAAATAAAAGTAGTTTTAATGATAATGAACTTATACCAATGTGTAGTTTAGAAACATTATGTTTAGTATGAAGATATTGCAGTTTCAAGTGATTAATTGAGCAAGTGATGTGATTGCTAAACTGATATTTTAATCAAACCTATAAATACTAAAGATTCAATAAGTACAAGCTCAACAATAGGAAGTCAGATATTGGAGATGGATTTTGAGGAAGGATAGAGACCATATAGTACTAAAGAGGAGTTTGTTGAGGGAACAATTTCAATTAGACATAACAAGAGAAGTGAACTGTTAATATTGCAGGATTCAGTAAGAAAGTGTAAAGATGATAATGAAAGGATATTTCATATTTAGGAGTATACTATGAATGATCTAAAATCAATGAAGACCATCCAAAGATCTGCTGAAAATATTCATAAAAGAGGTTATGTGAGGTCTAGATCATATTCAAGGATATCTAATCATTCATACAATACTCCTGAAATATCTCCAGCGAGATACATGAAGAGGAGGTATGCTCGAGGTGGACTAGTAGGAGAGTTTAGAAGAATCAATCCCACAACTTTTGATGGAGAAGTAAAATAAGGACAGGATGTTGAAGCATGGTTGTTGGGACTCAGGAAGTTATTCCATTTGCACCAATACACATATAATATGGAAGCACATGTAGCCATATACCATTTGCAGGGAAATGCATCTATCTGGTGGGATCAACTAGTTAAGATAAAAGACATCGACGAAGACATAATCTCTCAGAGTAAATTTAAGAAGTAGTTCGAGAAGGAATACGTATCTAAGCATTTCTATTACAAAAATATGGAAGAATTCTTAGAGCTTAAGTTTGGAAGCATGACTATGGGTTCCTATGAGAAAAAGTTTTCTGAATATTCAAAGTATGCGGACTTCATCAAAGATGGGAAGATAAATATTCAAAGGTTCCTAAGTGGTGTTCCTGAATCTTATAGAGAAAAAATATAGTATGATATACCAAGGAACCTTAAGGATGTGATATGGAAGGAAAAATAGTTATATGAACAAAATAAGAGTAAGGCCCCATATCAAAATAATTGGAAGGATATGAAGAACAAACAAGAGAAAAGAAAGAAATGTTTCAAGCCTTCAAAATTTAGAAATGGTAATTGTTATCAACAAGGGAAACCAAGAGAAGAGCCTTCATAGAAAAGACCACCCATGAAATGTTGGATATGAAAGGAAAATCATTTTTCTAGCCATTTCCTGTGTAAGAAGAATAACCTTCACAACATTCAAGAGGATTCAACTGTTGGAGATTTAGGTGGAAGTGTTTATAGAATCTATGCAACCATGGATGGGAGGAAAGATGACCACCAATCCCAATTTTTTGAGGTATAAGGTAATATTTCTATTATAACCATAGATATTTGAATGATTCTTGAGCTAGCAATAATTACATAGCACCTAGTCTAGTTGAGAAATGTCATTTGAAAAAAAAATGAACTTGAAATAGCACGTCTAGTACAATTAACTATACGAGCCAAGAGGAAAATCACAGAATTTGTAAATATGTGTCCTTTAGAAATGAATGGAGTGAAAACGTTTGCAGGAATAAAAAATATACCCTTGGGGTCATACGATGTACTGAATGAAATGGATTGGTTTGATACACACCATACCATACTGGATTGTCATAATACAAATTATACTTGTTTGGATGAAGAAGGAAACATAGTGACAGTCGATGGTATACCTAAACCCATATCCATGAGGAGGGTCTCATGTCTACAATTGAAGAAATGTCTCAGAAAGGGGTTCCATATATATTCAATCCATGTGGAAGAGTTAAACAAAGGAAAATATCGGGAACTATAGGATTATCCAATACTACAAGAGATTTCAAATATATTTCAACAATGTCCAGGAATTCCTCCTGAGATGGACATTGATTTTTCTATTGACTTAGTTCTAGGAACAGTACCTTCATATGAAGCACCTTATAGAATGAGTACTAGACCATAGTTAAAGTATTGACATATGCGGTTAGAGTAGCTACTAAATAAAGGTTACAAAAGGCCCAATTTTTCACCTTGGTAAGCCCATGTGTTATTTGTGAATAAGAATGATGGAACTCTAAGACTCTTCATAGATTATAGGTAGTTGAACAAAGAAATGATTAAAATCAAATACCCCATACCAATAATTAATGACTTGTTTGATAAGGTGACATGATCCAAGGTATTTTCAAAGATAGATTTGAGGTTGTGATACCACTAAATTAGAATTAAGAATGAAGATATCAGTAAGGAATCATTCAAAATAAGGTATGGACATTGTTAGTTCACAATGGCACCTTTTGGTTTAACGAATGAACCAGAAGTATTCATTTGTTCAATGAATAGAGTGCTCAAAAAATACTTAGATAAATTTGTGATTCTAATCTTGTATGATATCCTTGTATATTCCAAGATAGAAGAAGAACATGAAGAACATTTAAGGTTGGTAATGCAAGTTCTTAGAGAACATCAATTGTATGTCAAACTAACGAAGTGTTCTTTCTATCAAGGAAGAATGCACTGCATAAGGTGTATCATACATGATGTGGGTGTTTCATTAGATCCTCATGTAACATACCCAAAACTAAAAAATAAATATTTATTATTTCTTTTAGGAAAAAACATTATGTTAATTTTATTGTAAATTTTCATGTCCATGTTGGTCAAGGATGACTGTAATTGAAGAATAATTTATTTTAATAATTAAATAGAAGAGACACCTATCAAAGGGAGACTGTTAAATGAGCATTCACTGACCCACTAGGAGGAATGAGCAGCTGTAGAAGGTTGCTTGACATATGGAAGCACTACCACTTCACTTTCTAGCTGTTGTAGGAAGCATAATCCTTACAAACATGGTCATGTTCCCTCAAAGGGAGAATTGAGAAAGGGGATCATTTAACTCCAAAACTGGCCCAAAGACCTAGGAAATCATATATATACCATCAAATTGAGCAGGAGGCTCACTACTCATTTTTATGTCTAAGTGAATGAACCTTGTGACTACTACAAACTCAAAATTCAGGCACACAAGGAATTTCATGACCTAGGAATTTCATGTAATTTATTTTAATAATTAAATAGAAGAGACACCTATCAAAGGGAGACTGTTAAATGAGCATTCACTGACCCACTAGGAGGAATGAGCAGCTGTAGAAGGTTGCTTGACAAATGGAAGCACTACCACTTCACTTTCTAGCTGTTGCAGGAAGCATAATCCTTACAAACATGGTCATGTTCCCTCAAAGGGAGAATTGAGAAAGGGGATCATTTAACTCCAAAACTGGCCCAAAGACCTAGGAAATCATATATATACCATCAAATTGAGCAGGAGGCTCACTACTCATTTTTATTTCTAAGTGAATGAACCTTGTGACTACTACAAACTCAAAATTCAGGCACACAAGGAATTTCATGAGGGGATAGCTAAAGTGGAATTGTTAAGTTAAGTATGTTGTTGAGGGCTAAGTTGCAGAAAGATTGTTGTGTGGGCTATATTCATAGATATTCGTCCTAGTGGTTCATTGAATAGGCTGGGGGTCCTAAGCATGTAAGTATTGGATGCTTCAGGAGAAGGTTGGGTGGAACGGTCTCCTTTGGGCATTTGTTCCCTTTCAGCATATCATCCGGGTTCAACTCTTATTTACTTTTGAATCTTTATATTTATTTAAATTATGTTGAGTAACTTTAAATGGAATGATTGGATATGTTATGTACTCTTGATATGGAAGTTGTTAGAGAAAATACATTTCTTTTTAATTTATTATATGTATTTCCTATCTGAAATGTGCTTTAAGCTACAGATTTTTTAGATTACTTCTAAAGAAAAGAAATCTGAAAATTAGTATAAGTTAATTGGTTAAATTAGTTTTAGATTAAAATGATATTTCTCCAGTTCTAGTCAATTTGAAGTACTTTTATCTCAGCCCCTTTAAGTTTGCTTGTGTATTGCATTGTTAATTTAGGTCTTAAAAGAACTAACAGTTATTTACCTCAGTAAAGACCTTCGAAAACCAATTATGAGAACTATTACAGAAGGTAATATAATGTTCATACTTATTACATAGATTGCCATAATATAGATATTTACCAACAAAAGATATAAATATATATATATATATATATATATATATATATATATATATTATTACAGTAGACTAAAAACTCGTTTCAAGAATAGAGCTCTGCAATAGCTCTATAATTAATTAGGGTCTGAACTAGTAATGGAAGATAAGTTTATAACATAGTAAATTAAAAATGGAACTAAAATAATTACTGAGCTGGTTTCCATAGAGATTTTCCTGTTTAAAGGAATTGCAACCAGTCTCTTGACAAACTATTAATGTTAAAAACAAAGCACCGAATCGATATTATCGACAAGCCAACGCATTGGTTACATGATATAGGCTGACTTGGTGTTGTTAATGTGCAACAAATTTTTTGCTCATAGAAAGAAAAGTTATAACAACCTTAGGGCTTAAATTCTTTTACAATAAATTCAGAACTATGATCCTACAAGGAGTGGCCTCACATCCTTCTCTTAAAAAATATATGACAAAGTAGCACCCTCATGGCTACCTTGTCTTCTGTAACAGCCTCACGGCTACTTCATTTTCTTTTAAAGTAAACAACAAACTACGCAGATGAGGCCAAACTGTAGATTGAAACCCTCATGGGTCGGTTCAAGTCACCAAGACCTTTGCTAGTGATAATTAATAATGTCTATCTATGACAGTGGCCTCATGACCTTTTTTATAAACTAAAATGACAGGCTAAAAGCCATTTTTTATAACCAATACAAACCAGAACAAAAACGAATTTAGAAGAAGATCGAAATAATGATTATCTAGGGAAGCAAGTATATAATTAAAATACGCATTCTCATGGAATTATATAAGACCTCACATAGTCATAAACTTGGTAAAATAGTTATACAAAACCATAGATCACTATTGAGACCTTACGACTGTATATTTTCTATTTAAATACAAATAACGAAATCGTAAAGACCAAGATAGGTTTCAAAGATTGAAGTTATAAAAGAATAATGGGAAGAACCTTTTCTTTAAGCGTTAAATGAATTCAAATAAGAAAAAGGCCTCACGGCTCTATACATTTTTGCATAAACAACAAATAAAAGAGTCAAGTCAGACTTATAACCCCACCATTATAGCTAAATTTAAATAACAATCAAAATATTTTGACAGAGGCCTTAGGGCTCTCTTTTCCAAAGTATTCACGACAACAAGGGTCTCCTAGCCATATGTTAAATACAAAACGTAAATGATAAAAGTGATAATAAAGTATAGGGCAAAGAATTTATACACAATCACAAAGATAACCACATAAATCATGCTACAATATTGGAAATTTAAACATTTATTATAGATAGCCCTTATGGGTGTTTACAAAGATATAACCCTTACATTATCAAACCAATAGCAAAGTTGTGATAGCATAACAGCAGTGGATTTATAATCCCAAAGTAAGTTACTACAGAGTAAAGGCTTAAGGCTACAAACTTAGTGTTGTAGAAGTAAATCCAAATAAGATAAAAATCCCTCACGAGTATATACAAAAACTTAAATCCTTTTACAATATCAACATAAATAGCAAAAATAAAAAACAAAGATGCATTAAGCACCATATTTGTAAAAGTGGCATAGTCGTATGACTCTACAAAAAATGGACACCTCCTTTAAAATATCGATTTCATCTGTATAACGAAGTAAAATTATCACATTAACATCAAAAAATCAACCAAAAATGACAGGAATAAAACCCCAATGTTACGAGGATCAACCGACAACAAAACATCAGGTGTTGTATCCATAGAACCAGATTTGTAAGATCTTCCGGGCTAGTCTCTTTCAAAAACCCTCATCGTAGAGAGCTACTGGAAATCTCCTGCACATACATTGATCCAAGAGTTAAACCATATTTTCATAAATCATGTACCAATAACAAAAAAAAAGTATTGGTAATACAGATCAAGTGTTGACCTGCTCGACAGTATTCAATCCAACCCGAATTATCTAGAATGCACTAGAATGAGGTTCGTAAACTCTACCAACGTGTTGTTCAATCTTAGAAAGGTTCATAAGATGTTGAGGGCCAATTTTATTGGCTCATCCATCTCTAGTTGCAGACAATGGAACAACAAGGTAACACACCCAAAGTCCAGGTGCAAAATTGAGGAAATTGTTAACATCCACCGAAACCCCATTGAAAAGACAAACACAACATTTAAGACACATTAAAACGCTAGGGTTTAGCACTGTGTCCTTTTCCCACCAACTGGAAGTGTTAATGTGACCACATGGCCTGCATGTGGAGATGGTTATGTCACGACCTTTTCATATGGATTTCATTGAGCTATATCCAATGGTTCTACTTCGAGCCACATCATAATTAAAAACCAAAACTTCATGCATTTATTTCCCCACTTTGGAGCTTATATCATATGGTAACCATAATGCGTGTGATTCCAAGGTGGATTTTTCCATGCATAGGTTATAGTTTAGGCATATAACATATGTTTTGGTTGGAAATTTTTCATGCTAAGGGTAGAAATTTAATATGAAGATCAAACTAGGTTAAGGTGTACGTTAATTCCCCAAACCCAAGTGTATCACCTTTTCCTTATCACCTTGTTGCTTCTTAGTGTAGGTTTGTCGCTCAATTTTTTTTTCTTTAAAGTGATCTCATCCACCTACACAGAAGGAAAATAATTTTCATGCATTAGTTGTAAAGACTAAGTAATACTATGACCCCTTTCACTAACAATGCATAAGTGGAAAAAAATGGAACGACAACTTCTGTTTTACAACTTGTAATCAACAAAGTCTTTAAAATCAATTTTGTTACATAATAATATCAACCATAATGTATGATATAGTATCCACCAAAGGGTCATAAACAAAGAATGCTAATGATAAATACTAAACATAGATACATAAATATTGTGGTTGCTTAAATCATTTATCACTACGACAAAAGTTTAGGAAATACAACATCTCTCAGATTTATTTCCTAAGAACTTTTAAAGTTACATGCAGTAAATAAATTTTTTTTTGTTATGATTTGTTTACGGATGTTTCATGTGGTATCAGAACGAGGCTCCAAACACTATTCACGATTGGCTCACTCACATGAAAATAAGAAAAAATATATACTGATTTTATCTACATTTATTTCTGTACACAAATCTAAAATCAGTTTTGCAAGAAAATGGAAAACGATGAAGCATCTGCTTAAAATGGGTCTTAGCACAACATTCCAGGAAACATTTATGTGGAACTGAATAATCCACAATTACTACAAATAGTTAAGGAGTTAACATATGAACTAAAAACTGTAGACATACATAATGAAAGAATTCTGGAAATGAATCAAATGTTATTAGATAATATGCATAACATAGGTAAAGATAAGTGAAATGTTTAGGAAACTGATTCTGAAAAAATGTCTTACAAACATAAAGGAAAGAAAGAAAATTATTTCGATAGTGAATCTTCTTAAGGGGTATATTCAAGGTCACATAGTGGAAGGTATAAATACATAAGTGGCAGTAGTGAAAGTGACCGTAAACCTAGGAGAAGGAAGTACAAACCCTATGAAGAAATTTTTGGGGAATTTAAAAAAAATAAAGCCTCCCATGTTTAACGGAGAATTAGATAAAGGTGAAGAAGCAGACCCTTGGGTATTAGGAATGAAGAAATATTTCTAGATTTATAAAATCTTGGATGGCTATTTACAATTTAACTGGGAAAGTTGACATTTGGTGGCAAAACATAAAAAGAGTAAAAAGTATTAAGGAGAAGTACTTAACTTGGAGAGTCTTTAAAAAGTATTTTAAAAGGAATTTTTTATCTGAACAGTACTAGGAGGAAAGAGCTAAGGAATTCTATGAATTAAAATTGGGTTCAATGTCAATGGAAGAGTGAAGTAGAAAGTTCCTAAGTATGTTAAGATATGCACCTTACATAATTAATGAAAAGCGTAAAATATAAATATTTTTAAGTTGTTTGCCCGCTAGCTTCAAATATAGGATTGAGTTTGATAACACGAAGACTCTTGAGGAAGCTATGACAAAAATTGATTTCTGTTATGAACAGAGTAAGAAAAGATAAAGTTTACTGAATTGCAAGAATAAGAATACAAGACACTTTGACAAGAAAAGAAGAGGGTTTAAATCAAATAAGAGTTTTGGGAATAAATCTCAGAATTTCTCTAAAAATAACTATCATATAACATATTTTAAAAATAAAGTACCACAATATACTAAAACAGCAAAGGGCAGGGATATTCCTAACAACTTTGTTAAAAATAATGAACATAAGGAACTGGCGAGATGTTAGGAATGTAAAGGACTTAATTATGCAATGTACATGCATACCATCTAGGAAGATGAAACAATTGGAGATGTGGAAAATGAAATTCCCAGAAAAAATGCAGCTTTGGAGAATCGACAAGAGCACCATCAAACTTCCATGGTGGAAGTGTAAGGTATGTTACAAAACCAGTATGTTTCCATCCTGATTGATCCAGGTGCTAGTTTAAGTTATATATCTCCTAGCATAGTGGAAAAGTGCAGTTTATCTGTAAAAAGGTTTGAAAAATTGTGGCTGGGCTAGCTAGCTGCAGGAACTAAACAAAAAGTGGTCAATTATGTTGAATATTGTTATTTGCTTATGAGTCAGTTTGAAACTTACATCAAGTTAAATGTGTTACNTCTAGCTAGCTGCAGGAACTAAACAAAAAGTGGTCAATTATGTTGAATATTGTTATTTGCTTATGAGTCAGTTTGAAACTTACATCAAGTTAAATGTGTTACTTAATTATCCAATCAAGGTCATGCAATTGCGTATGAATCAAGGAAGTTAAAAAATAACGAAAAGAATTACGCAACTTATGACTTAGAGCTAGCTGCCATAATCCATGATTTAAAAATGTGACACCATCACCTAATAGATAAAATATTTTTTCTAATGTATGATAACATAATCCTAAAATATATGTTTGATCAACAAAATCTAAACGCAACGCAAGCTAGATGGTTAGCTTTCCTTAGCGAGTATGATTCTGAAATCAAACACCTTAAAGTGAATGAAAATAAAGTGGTTGATCCCTTAAGAACAAATTCAGTAACAAGTTTTGTAGATGCCATTAGAAGTTATAAAACTGATTTAGAGGATAAATTGAAATAAGGAATACAATTGGACACAAAATACCAGAGCTTAAAAGAAAAAGTAACTCAAAATGTATCTGAAAATATAAGTATAGATTACAATTTTAATGAAAAAGGTCTAATAATGTATAAAAACAGACTTTATGTACCAAATATAACAGAAGTTAAACTGCTGATTTTGAATGAAGTACACAAAATTCCATATTTTGTACATCCGGGGTATCAAAAGATGATAACAATGTTGAGAAAATATTATTTTTGGCCTAATATGAAAAGTGAAGTTGGTGAATTTTTAGCTAGGTGTATAGAATGCCAGCAAGTTAAATATGAATACCAACACTCAACCGGTCTTTTGCAACCATTACCAATTCCAAATTGGAGGTTGGAAGTCATCAATCTTGAGTTTGTAATTGCTTTACCTAAAAACTAGAGACAAAATGATTCAATAATGGTAGTTGTGGATAAAGTAAGTAAGGAAACACACTTGATACCCTGTAAAAGAACTTATAAAGATACTAACATTGCTAACATGATTATAAAATAAGTATTTCATTTGCATGGAATTCCAAAGGTAATAATTTCTGACAGATATCCTAAATTTACAGGTAGTTTTTGGAAATCTTTATTTAAAGGAATAGATACTAAATTGAATTCCAGTACCATTTATCATTTGCAAATGGATGGACAAATAGAAAGAGTCAATGAAGTACTCGAAGATATGTTAGTACATTAGAGACTATCCCAAGAAGTGGTAAGACTATTTGACTTAGTTGAATTTACTTATAATAACCATTATAAAGCTTCAACAAAGCTTAGTCCTTTTGAAATATTATATGGTATAAAATGTAACACTCATATTACATGAAGTAATTGAGTACACAGATTAATCTTAGGACTTGACATGTTAAAATAACTAGAACTAATAGTGAAATAGGTATGAATCAATTTTAAAACTGCTCAGGACAGACAAAAGACTCATGCCGACCTTAAAATAACTCCAAAGGAATTCCAAGTAATTGAGCATGTGTTTGTTAAGGTAAACTCGAAGAAGAGCTCCTTTAAATTAGGGAACCGTCCTAAATTAGCACCGAGGTAATGTGGGTCACTCGAAATATTAGAAAGAGTATGGCCAGTGGCATACTAATTATCCTTACCACCTAACCTTAGAATACATAATGTATTTCTCATTTCGATTTTGAAGAAATATATACACGATGCTACTCATGTGATCGACTAGAATGTGATTCAGGTAGAAATAAAAGGATATTTTCCGGTGGAACTAGACTATATTCTGTACAAGAGCGAAATTTATCTCCAAAATCGCACCATTGGACTGGTAAAGGTGCAATGAAAACACCTCAGTCCATATGAAGCCACCTAAGAATTGGAGAACGATATGCACATGGCATATCCATATCTGTTCCAAAAAGAGTCATAATAACTTAAGAAACATCGAGGATGATGTTGAGCTTGAGGGGGGTTGTTTGTAACATACCCAAAACATAAAAATAAAATATTTATTATTTATTTCAGAAAAACATTATGTTAAATTTATTATAAAGTTTTATGACGAAGTTGTTCAAGGATGACTGTAATTGAAGAATTATTTATTTAAATAATTAAATAGAGGAGACACCTATCCAAGGGAGACTATTAAATGAGTGTTCACTGACCCACTAGGAGGAACGAGCAGATGAAGAAGACTAGTTGACAAATGACATCACCAGCATTTCACTTTCTAGCTGTTGTAGGAAGCATAATCCATAAAAAAAGTGGTGATGTTCTCTAAGAGGGGGGCTTGAGCTGGTGGCATAGTTAATTCCAAAACTGACGCAAAGACCTAGGAAATATTTGTTGATGTATATGTAACTTCGGAATGTATTCTTCTATGTATCTTATGTATTGTAACCCGATGTTTATTCCGGGATGTTTCTATTATGTATTTGAGTCATGTGATCATGCCCCGATGTTCCGATCGGGAAGATTAATAATGTAAACAATTCATATCAAGTCATTAGGTAAGTCCCCACAGTTTCGGGGCACTTGAGTTACTATACACTAATTAAGGTGTAGGCTCGAGTAGTAATTGTTAGGTTGAGCCTATGTGTGAAAATGAAATTCAAGTGAACGGAAGAATATAAATAGAGAGTGAGAGTCTCTCTATTTATCACTTGTGAATTACATCACTTGCTCTCTCAAGTGTGGTGCACCTTTGGAGAAGGAAATACTTTGGCTTGACAGAAGACAAAAGGCTGTTGTTGTGTTGGGAGGTCATCTTACTGTTTTGGGATCACATCTTGTGGTGATGCTATCTTAGAGGAAGTTTAGGGGTTTTCTCCATTTATGTTTTCCCCTCCTAAAATATTTGTGTCTCTTGTCTCTTGTGATGTGCTTATGTGATTGCTGTGCTTGTTATTCTCTCAGTGAAAAGATCTTATCATAATGCTAGCTTAAATGTTGAAAAACTAACATGGTATCAGAGCTAATCCGAGAAGAAGACATTGTGCAGCTACAGGAACTAGGGATTCCTATTTTGTGGATCTTCCTCCACAGATTTTCAGCAAAAGTATGCTAGGATGACTCTCCATTGAAGGGTGCATCTTTATGTCGATGCGGAATTCAATTTCAAGCATTTTCAGTTTCGATGTGGAAATTAGGGCTTTCTACAGAAGAGGAATTTTTGAGTGAGACCAGCATAGGATTTTTCTCCTCATAAAAAAATAAATTTAGAGACCTGGATCAAGAAATTTGGTTGGTTGAAACTCCGGGAAAGTCAAACCCTAGTTTGACCCTGAGCTAGGAGAAACCCTAAATACTAAAACTGCTAAGTTTTGGTACAGTCGCTATATTCCGAGATTGGAGAAGTCTCAGAAGCTGAAAATTGTAGGGGCCAAAGATAAAATCTTTATGAACACTGTGTCCAAATTTCAGCCTCTGATTCTCTATATTCTGGGAGATATGATCTCTCCAAGTTAGGGTTCCATCCTCTTCCAGAAATCATCCATAAACATGACACCTGGGGAGATCTGCAATATCTTGGGCTACAGAGGTCCAAATGGAATTTCTGAATATGTTTCAGAAAGGGTACATACTTTAATTTCTGTTGTCTGAAGGTCAGACTCAGAAGATGAACCAGTGACATGTGGCATTCCGTACAACTTCGTTGTTCTGAACAGTCCAGTAACAGGTCACCTTGGGAAAAGGATCATAAATCCCAAATGGTGAAACCAATTCTAATGAAACCTGCGGTGCTCGATCAGGGACATGCGAGGTTATCTCAGTGAGAAATTTCATAAATATAGGATTAGTAATCTCGGATATATCACAGAAACAGTAACAGGCATTTCTGCAGAAGAAATAAGAAAATTAGGGCTTCCTGTTCTGGGAGTTTCCCTTCACTGTTTTCAGAAAAGGAGTACATTGGACAGCTCCATTAGAATAGATCTATTTGTTCATCCAATCAGATCTGAAAGATTCCAATTTTTGAAAATTAGGGTTTCTGTGACAAACCCTAGATCAACGAACTGCGGGACAAGGACGGACACCTCAAATCGGTAAGATCTAATCCTTTGCTATTTCCATTTGAGGTTATCATTTCAATATGATATATCACATCAGCTTAGTTAAAAGCTTGCAGAAGTTGACAACTTCCAAACCTGGAAGTATATGATCTCTTTGAAGAAAATGGATTGGACACCTACATGAGTATGGAGGTTCCAGTTTCAGAGGGAGACGAGGCCAAATAAGACATCATGCTCATGCTGCAGAGGATGATGAACCATCCAGAAAGAGATCCAGAAATGAAAGTGAAGATTCTTCAAGAGAGGATGAATATGTTCTAATGTCAACTCTCACAGGTAACATTATTCATGGAAGTGATGATTGGATTATAGACAGTGGGGCTTTTAAACATATGATGGGATTCAAGGAATCTTTTGTAAGACTATCAGAACATGAATCACCTCACAAGGTGAAAGTTGTAGATGACTACCAATATCCAATAAAAGGTAGTGAGGAATATTCATACAAGCTAGACTCTGGAATGCAAGTTGCATTCATAGATGGTCAAATCATCATGTGGCCAAAAGGAAAGACTATCGATGATGCGGTAGTGATTGAAGAACAAGAAGGAGGCTTGTACAAATTGAAGGGCCATCCAGAACAAGCCTTGATCCATGATACGGTAGAGCCAAATGAGCTTTGACATAGAAAACTTGCACATGTGCACTACAAAGCAAAGTTGTTGAAGGTCTTCCAGAATTTCAAGCTATTTGAAGGGAAGAAAAACTTGAAGCGGTAAAAGAAGCAGTGAAGAATGCAGAAGTGGTGATGGCCACCTTGAATGACCTCCCAGGATCATGGAATTCATTCATTCAAGGAATGTGTTCC